>KQ473633.1:53101-86349 GCA_001314425.1 Phytophthora pluvialis | reverse complement strand
GTTCTACTTGAATGGGATGCGTCATCCCCTGGTGCCGCTCACTTTACGTGGGGACACCTAGGCTTCGGTCGCAAGTGGGGGAGAGGCTCGTTTCTTCCCAGGTATCAGCGGTGAGACCGGCCGCTTTGCGCAAGCATTTGTAGTTCTTTGTGGACGACAGACTGAATGTCATCAGCCGGGTGCGTGACGCCATGACACACGCACAGGGCCAGGCTGTTCCACCAGAAGTGGAAGCCGACCACGAGGAGGCGAGTGTACCTCCTCAAAATGAGACTGAGTCTCTGGCGCCGGGCGTCCAGCAGAAGACGATGAAGGCGTCGTCGGATACCGGTGGCGGCGCTCCTGCTGGTCGTACGCTGGAGGCGCGTACACCTGAGCTCCATACGAGTAGCTCTCGTGCAAGTACAGTGCACCCCACTGGGAGTACACGTAAGGCTGGTGGTAAGCCCCACGGTTCGCGAAACCCTGGTCCGGGTGATGAAGCTAACAGACCTCGTCGGCAACCTGGTCGATTCGACTCGACAGACGCGACAGGTCTTCAGCCCGAGCACGGCGATCGACCCGATCGTGCATCGCACGATGCTGGGAGTCGACGTGGCTTCACAGGCGGTCCAAGCGACCGTGCTGTCCAGGTGCAGAAGCGGCTTGACCACCAGGGTCAACGACCAGTGCCATCGCCACAGTGTACAGATGCTCTTGGGGGGCACCAAGGTCCCGCTGCAGCAGAGCGAGTGCCGAGTCCGGGTCCGAGAAGGTCCCTAGCTACTCGCTGCAGCAGACTACTCGAGGGGGTGGTCGTGTGAGACCTACTCCAGTCCTCATTGACCGGGACGGGAATCCCCACTTCCACGTGGAGGAAACGCGCGCCAGGTCCGGCACGAGGTGTGGCTTGCAATCTGGATGTAGGAGATGCCAAGCCGGTTGCTCAACGACCTCGTTCGGTTGCTCCACATGTTGTCATCAAAGGCTACGAATTACTGAAGAAGCTCTTAGAGACTGGATTGACCAAACATTCGGAATCCCTGTGGGCATCTCCGATCGTTATCGTACTCAAGAAGAATGGAGTGGATATACGAATGTGTATCGACTATTGAATTGTCAATGGGCTCATTCAGCTTTCCAACTATCCCTTGCCGTTCATTGATGACCTGTTAACGGGTTTGGAGAGTGCAAAGTGGTTCATGAGTTTGGACATGGCTAGTGGATTCTCGGCGATCACGATAACAGAACGAGCGAAGCTTATATCGGCATTTGTGTGTCCATTCGGTCACTTTCAGTGGTTGGGGATGCCGTTTGGCCTGACGAATTCACCGTTGATTTACCAGCATATGATCAATAACTGCTTGTGGGGTTTCGTCAGGCTGTCGCTGGAGGAAGCAGCACAAGTTGATCAGGAGGTGCTGAATTGCCTCAAGCTTGACCTGCGGAACCAGCTATAACGAGGTCGTACTTGTGGAGGTGCATCTGAATCCGGACAGACTGGACGACGACTAGGTACCAGGTAGTAGTCTACTCGGAGAATCTGAAATGTCTTCATCCTCTACATCTTGGCCTGTAATGATATTTAGCTCATGGTCCACATCATCCGACTAAAGGGAATCGAAAAACTCATCCTCATCGAAATCCGCTTCATTCAGACGGTGGCCGCATAAAGAGGTTGTGTTGCCCAGCGGAGTTACTCGACTGAGCGGACGACAGCTAGGATTGCCGCTGAGTAGTCGGGAATAAGCTGTGTTGCCTGACCGGAGTCCGCCGAACTCAGCAAAGAGAGAGCTGCAGCCTCAGAAGCATTTACCGACAGATAACTGGAACTCTCGAAATCCGAAGTAATAGAAGGATGCATGGATGGTTTCGTCAAAGGTACGAGACCATCTCGGCGGAATCCGCTTCCTGGAACTCGGCGGGGTGTGGCCGAGCGAACAGTCGCTGAATTCGAATTGAAAACCACAGGATAACCCGCCGAGTTCGCTACTGGAGGAGCGGAAACAACTGGCTGTTCGGTGACCTGGGAAGGAGATGAAGGACTGAGACGGAGGGTGACCTCATGCGTCTTGCCAAAGTGAAGCTCCATCAGCTCAGTCCACCGTGCCTCCAGCAGCTCGCACAGCTGATCATTCAAGCGGAGTTCGAACGGAAAGAGTCCGTGGGCATCCACACAGCAGCAGCGATTGCCAAGACGGGGTCAGCGACGGTAATCCTCCCTGAATGGCGAAGGTTGTTCTTCTGTTGGAGAATAGTCCGTCACTGAGATTCGATTGTCTCCTGTGCTAGACGCAGAGCTAGGGTCGGACCATCACTCGCCACTATGCTGGCGGCTTCCTGGGTCATGAAGAAGTGCGCGGTTGCTACACCTTGAAGAGCTCGTAGGCGAGATCCCGTTCGACGAGCTGTGAAGCCACTCGGTCGATATCGGTGTTTCGGGCTTGAACTTGGCTGCGAAGGTCTTAGATGAGTTCTTGAGACGAATTAACTCGGCGGTTAGCCTGCCAAGTAGCCTCACGAGTTTGACACCAGAGTAGAACCACGTTGTTCCGGAAGGAAGAGATCAGCTCCGTATTCCGGAGAGTAGCCATTTTTCATTCGTCGCGCTCGGGAACGACAGGCGCCGAGTTAGCGCCTGGTTCTCACGACTCCGCTTGCTGACCAGAACTCGAAGCTCGGCCAGTTCTTGGGAAGAACAGAGCAGGAGCTGCAGCCTGGAGCATCGACAGCAGCTCACGAGGCGAAGGGGCGGCTAGAAGGCCACGCCGGGAAGCAAAGTCGGTTGGAAGGGGAGGCAGGAGTAGGGCGTACGCCACTAGCCGAGTCCGGTCCAGATCCTCAACCGAACGATCCACCTCGCGAGCTTGGAGCCGACTCCACAGCTCAGCGATGGAAGTCGGTGGGGAGGGATCTGAAAGGCCATCTCAGCGGGTCGACAGATTTTTCCTCCGCCGCCGAGTTTCGCGACTCAGCGCGAGGCGACTTCTGGCGGAGTTCATGGCCAGTGGACTCAGCTGGAACCAATGGAGGGACCGCAGTGGTCATCAACCCATCTAGGCAAAACCCAGCCGGAATAGGACTCCTCGAAGAACTGGGCGTAGGCGTACGGCGGGGCGGGTATGCCTTGCTTCGCGTTGATGAAGAACACACCGACCCAGTATATGCGTCAGCGAAGTCGGGAGACGCCGGCGATACAGGAAGCATGGAGGGATCGTACGTCCGGCGCCGAGGCTGTCAGACAGGATCGGTCGGAGGAGGAACCCCATCCGTGCTCGAGTGGATCCGTAGAATGGAACTCGACGTCGGCTTGTATGGCTTGGCTGATGTAGTACGACGTGGTCGAGGATTGCGTGGCGAAGCCCCAGAGCGATTGGAACTCGGTGACGAGCTCCACAAGAACACGTTGAGCTCATCCAGACTTTCGAAGTATGGATCATTGGGAAATCGTGGGCCAACGGATATGTTTATCGCTGGCGCCTTCAAGTGCCCGCTGCTCGGTAAACTACAGAGTCACGGAGACTCAGCGATCACCTTGGTTTAAATAAAACAGCAGCGAGTTAGACTCAGCTGATGTGACGAGGAAGCCAACGGCGAGGGAGCATACCTGACTTGCGGGCGAATCGTGGGACCAGCGGAGGTAGCTGGAGTTGAACGTGAGTCTTGGCCTCCTCTATTTTACCCTGACTAGCGTCACTAGCGGAACCACTGAGCGGAGGTATGACCACTGCCGAATTATCTGCACTGGCGGTAGCTGAGTCGCACAGAATCAAGGCCGTAGATGAGAAAGAACTCGGCAGTGGTGGAGAGCCGCTTCCGGTCTTGTCCAAAGCTATCATCACGACGGCAGCCACGCTCGTCAGAGGCACGGGAAACGGTAGCAAAGAGCTGCCGTTGAGTTGGGCCGGTGACGAGCTAGATTTGCTGTCCGGAAAGCCGAGATACGGGAGTTGAGTCATAGCACGCATATAGGTTTATTCCAAATTGCAGGATCTGTCCAACGATGAGACCAAAACTGTGCCTAAACGAATGATGTCTGAAACCCCCTAACGAACTCACTTACCAACTTACTTTCAAGCCCGCAAACGTTATAGTCGCGGCGTCGGCCCAAAAGTTGGCTCAGAGAGGTCAACCCAGAGAGTGGTGGGTGGGTAGAAAGCGAGGGCAACTGCGGTTGTGGGTTGCCCGATCGCGCCGCTACTCAAGAGCGAATGACTGCTCTCCGCTACAACTACTTAGCGTTGGGAAAGCCCGCCCACCCGGGCGCTGTATAGTACGGGCCCGTGCATTGAGCGGGAAACCAAGGCACCTATGTATATACTTGAGTGGTTGCTAGAGGCCCCCGAGAGACGCAACGAGCTGACTGATCTTGAGACTGGGTGTCGACTCCGGCAGTATGGTGACCTCTCCACCTTGGAAAACACACTTACCTCTTTGCCTTCCGCCCTCGTAAATTTACCCGTTCGAAGATCATTCACAACGTAGCCACTGAACCTAAAAAGGGGGAAATTCCAAAGGGGACTCGAATCGAAAGACATTAAATGTATTTCGATTCGAAAATTCTTTCAAAGAGGAGTCACTCCAAATCCGAAACCCTGCGAACCACTCCACGATCAGGCGAGATCGAGTAGCGGTAGAGCACCGGAAAGAATGATGTTGCAGCAATTATGGTTGACTTACGCATTAACGCTTGGTAAGAACGCGGTTGTTGGTAAGATATATGTTACGTTTAAGGCCATCGCTGCTCTAGTGGCACACTTCGTCACTTAGGACGTCGGGCCGAGGCCTGCCTACCGCAAATAATACTAGACTGGGTTTTCAGACTAACGCAGGGCCTCCCACGACTGCTCTACGAAGCGTGCTCCGCGGGCCGATTTCGGTTCAGCACTCTTGGGACGCGACGGTGAGTTGCCGTGAGACTGCATTGACCGGTGATCAAGCATACCTGTTTCATGTCGTCAACCCCGTCACGAAGGTGGCTTGGACAAGTCCGACATGGATGAGATAACGTCACATCCGACGTTTCGTCCGGAAGCTTACTTCCTCGGACTTCAAGACAAGTCTGAAGAGCCAACTCTTCCGTAGTGTTGATGATTTGGAGAGCGTACTGAGACAGATCATGAGGATGACCAAGACCGTCCACCACCCAGGCCGCGTGACTTCAGGGCTGACAAAACCCGCCAGGCTCGTTTCAAGCCGAAGCATCCTGGACGAGTGTACATCACCCAGAGTGACGTAGAATCGGAGGATGACGGCAGACAAGTGCGCTTTCAGGAAGACGTGGAGGAGCACTCGCCGGGGCCAGCACGGATGATGACCATTCAGGATCAGACAATCAAGGGTCAGCTTCGATCGGCAAGGCAGACCGATATCCAACTTGGATTTCTGAAGATTTTACGAATTTGGTTTACCGAGTGGTGGAGAACTCTGGATGGCGTCCTTCTACCATGGGATCTCGACCTCACCCATCGAGACCGAATGGCAATTCCACAATGCAGTCGCCTCATCGTGAGAACCCGGATGTAAACGAGTTCTGTGAAGAATGGCGAACCTTCGGACACCGGCCGAAGAACTGTTGGGCAGGCATAGTGTGTGAACGCTGCCACCGAACAGGTTATCCGGTGCGAGTCTATAAAACCCAACTATGTAAGAAGTGGGACCAGTTCCACGACGGACGTTGTGAAGACTGGAAGATGCTTGAAGCCATCAAGCAGCTCGTTCGACAAGGCGTACTAAAAGACATGCCTCAGCCCATTCTGGATCAGCTCCGGGAGGGTGAGGCAGATTCCAGGGGTGGGGGCATTAAACCACTAAGCCCGCTAGATGAGGATCCAGTAGGCGTCGGGCAGACGAAGACCTGAATTACGTGCGTTAGTGTATGTCGGCCCATAGCTGAGAGCTAGGTGCCAAGATAACCTGCAATGCATGATCACTCTGATTCAAGAAGGTGTTCCTCACGAGCAAGATTGTTTGGACCACTCGGACCTCCCGCATCCAGTATTACTCAACCCAGATAGACCAGTCGCGTACAGGCTATCACGTGGAGAGCGATACGGATGGTGTGTAGATCGTGAACCGGACAAGGGTGTGCTGCAAGTTGCAACGGTGTATGGAGCAGTGAACGATGTTCGGATGAAGCTGTTGTTGGATACTGGAGCGTCGGTGCGTATTATCAGTTTGGATCTTGCGCGTAGACTCAAGGTCAAATTCAACCGACACAAGCAAATCCAGCTGTCTGGACTGGGAGGAGTTTCGACTCGGATCAATGCGAGTACTCAGGTGAAGATTACCCTCGACCCTCGAGTGGTGTATGTCATGAATCTCTGGGTGGTGAACATTGGCGAAGGAGTGGATGCCCTGTTGTTCAGGAGTGAGATTGTGTATTCGGGAAGGACTGGGACACCTACCTGACGAGGAAACGATCATGTTGTGTGGAGATGTCATCCAGAAACTTCAGGGGCTCATCGCAGATCACGTTGGAACCAGAACGGAGCGTCAAGTCATGAGCCACGCACAGAGCATACGAGCAAAGAGGAAGCGTGCGAGTGAACGCGAAAAGCGGGGCCAGTCTGGTTGCGCTACCGCCCAGGCCCGAGGGTTTGGAGAGGTCGTCGGAGGAGTTATTGATGGCTTCACTGGCCAATCCATATCCACCAAGTGGCAGCTTTGGACCGACCAACGAAACTTCGTCTGATGCTGTGGCCACCATTTTGCTGCCAAATCTCGCAGGAGTTTTCAGTTTCGACCTGGCTTCCGACGAGAATGTTAGAGCTGCTACTACCGAGCAGCCACAGGAGGCACATTCTCAGATATCACTGACAACTGAGGATATTTCAAAACTGTACGCGGGCCTCGACTTTGATGTGTGCTCTCCATCACAGACATTTTGGTGGAGAGTGATTTCAGTGATGTGGAGCTGCTCGAGCTTCTTGATATCACATCGAGCCTATCGAAAGTTCCAGCCGCTACGCATCCGCGTCAACATGTTCGCTCTTCGTGGGATCCGCCGCTTCTCCTCGGCGGCGCTGCGCAAGGGTACGCTGCTGCTGTTGCGTAATTAAGAGAAGCATCTTTTTTGTAAAACCATTTCTCGTGAATAGTCGGAGCTACAAAGCCTCGTCAAGTCTCCCCGCTTGTCAAAATGCTTCCAGGTTATCATGATTTTCTTGTGAAGTTGAAAGAAATGATCGCCGACGATGCTGCCTGTGAGTGCAGTGGTGAGTGACGCTGAAAACCTTGTAGACTGTTGCTCCACGACTGGGGCCACGTAGCGAATGGTGGAAATTCTTTCCGTTAATGTGAAAATGGGTTCAACCGGTACAAGGTGCCACATTCAATGCATTTGCATCCAGCGGCATGAACACCAGTTCACTTCGTAATTTTCCGACCAGTGTGATGGCACACGTTCAGCATCGATGGAAATATGAGAACGAGACGGCAAATAATAAGGAGCCTACCACGAGCGATAGAGTGAAGGTTGAAGGCAACAACGAGACTGGTGTTGAAGCCGAGGAACCACCTCCACAACTACCAGATAGCAATGTGAATTCCATGAAGCAACATCGCCTTCGGAAGTGGTTCAGGGGGACGTTCAAGTGGTGCATCAAGGCCCTGTCATTTCGCTGCCTACGACGCAACGGACACGCCGCACACAACAGTAGTGTTGGTCACTGTCCAGTGCAACGCAGTCGAACCATCCTCTCGACAAATGATCAAGATGTAGCCTTCTTACTCGGTGCGTTTGTGCCGACGCGAGACCCTGCATTCCAGTCAGCTCTCCGGAACACGAGCATTGCTAAAACAACGTTTACTCCAGCTGTTGCGTATCCTCAGACAGAAAGTTATGACGATGAAAATGTCGATTCTGAGGTACCGCTCGAAGCATTCGGGTCTTCATTGTCGCGATCTAGATCAGCGTGGCGTGCAACTACAAGCGAGATCGACGGACTCTATAAACTCGACGAGCTGTCATGCGCTGGTGTGCTTGCAGCCACAGCCCAACTTTCTGGGTGTTTGCCTCCTGATGAAGCATCTCTGGATGAAGAAGACGATAATGACGACGTGTGTATGCGAATTGCTCGAAGAGCTGCGTCAGAGATCGAATGGTTTGATGCGACTCGGGAGCCAGCATTATCCTCTGTACCAAGGACGACTAAAACAGCGAGAAAGCACGGGACGTGGAGCACAGATGAGCATGAACGATACTGTGAAGGGGTGAAATTGTTCCGCTATGGGTCGTGGAAGCGCATCGCGGACCATATCGGAACTAGAACCGTCCCACAAGTGATGAGTCATGCACAGAGTATTCGAGCAAAGAGGAAACGAACCGAAGATCGTGAAACGCGTCGCCCGACTCGGATCACCCCGTCAAAACACCGTGTTCTATCACCGACCAAAAGCGCAAGAGCGCATGGAGCAAGGAACACAAACCCGACGACGACGATATTTACACCGGAGGAGCTGCTCATTGCGTCGATGATAGGCCCACTACCAAACAACAGCAAGGCTCACCAAATGAAAAGCGTTGAAGCTAGGAGAAGCAACGATTCTGGCGTGTGCACCTCAGCCCAGAATGTTACGACGAAGGTCTCAAGTCGTGTGGTTGTTCAGCCTTTTGTTGGTGAACGTGCAGCTCAATATTCCATTTGTGCTGAGGATTCAGCCGAAACCGAGAAAGCTATCGATGGCGAAGCAGATTACCAACGAGCAGGCCAGCGTTATCCAGACGCGAAACCCCATTACTGTTGTGTTCCCTCGCCACTAGATATGTTGCTTGTTGATGAGGATCTGGTTGAACTTCACGAATTCATGCTGTAACAGCACAACAATTTAATTAAAAGGTATACCATTGTTTTTCTTTTTTACCAGGACGACCTTCAAACTTGTGATCATACCAGCCCGATTCGCTTGTGATCATGAAGGAGTCCCCGACGTCGTGTACCCAAGTCGTCCGGTTACGCTTGCCCAAAGCACAAAGGTAGAAAAAACAATCTCATTATACATCTGCTGGGTTGAAAATCTCAAGTCACAGAGCACTACGCTCCACTACTCAATTCCTCCTGAACCAGACAAGTGACTCCCGATTAACGTCGGGCCCGATCAACGTCATAAACCCCCAGAGCAGGAAGGTGGCCAAGATGATAATTCGACTATGAAAGTCGCTCGACAAACTGCAGCATAAATTGTGAATGATACGATGAGATCCACGCACTGGACATCTGTACCAACCGCTCGTGTCACTGCAAAGAACAGTGGCAACAGTGGAGCAGAGATAAAGAAAGACCTACGATATTTCACAAAAATCGTTATGGATCGTCGCGACAAGAACAGCAAACCAACGAAGGAGCCACGCTCAAGGTATCCGCGCGAAGAGAAAGCGCAGAGCGGACTGAAGGGATTGCACCAGAGGAGCGTGCTTCGGGACCGATCAGTAGCGGCAAACAAGAGCGCAAAACCTAATTCTTCAGCCGTCTCAAGCTCTCGTATTGCCACAGCGGCACACAACTTGTGTTTGTCCAGGCAAATCGCCGAGGTCCACTTCTCGTTGGAAACAACTCGCCTACAACAGGAGAGTGGATCGAATAGAGGCTGAAGCCTTGCCCGTTGCACCAGCACTTCCGCTGTTCAACTTGCGCGTTCCTGCCCGTAACCCGTCGCTCAATTGGCTTGAAACCCTCGCTTCGCTGAACCGGACAGCTTGATAAAAGACTCCTTCAGCAGCTGAAGTAAATGACCCGTCACCGGTCAACATGCGGTCTATGGTCAACCCAATGCCGTGCACCGTCAGTACGGACACGCCAACACCGAATCTCACAGCTGTAGCATCAAGGAGCAGCCCTAGTTGTTGTTCTGGAGATGAAAATCGGCGAAGTCTCCATCCCCTAGCAGTGTCGGTCTCTGGAAACCCGCTCAAATAATGACTTGGATTCGGACGCGCCACTTTGCTCTCCACCACAATACGTTTTTGCTGGGGTGCTTTCTAACAGCGTTTTCAGTGATGGGAAGTGTAGGATATGCTTTGGTGCAAGTTGCATGTGCCGGAAAAATCCGGTAGTAAACTTTGCCGATGGGCTCAACTGGTACGAGGTGCCACTTTGAATGTGGTATCCATGATGGATACTATCCAAATTGCTGACCCCTAGCTCACTTCTCAAGTGACCATGAGTCGCAGCAGCAGCAGCACTTGGACCCGTGGCAGCGATGCCAACTGGACGATACCACAATCCAAGGGCGATGCGGTGCTTCAATCACCCACAAAAATTGTGCTATCAACTCTTAAAGTGAAGATCATGACAACGGAACCCGGATGTTCATTGATGCCCAACGCTGGAGATGCAGCGCTTAAGAAACGACAGCGACTCCGCCAATGGCTCAAGGCGTCGTTCGCGTGGTGTATCAAGGCGCTGACATTGCGCTGCTGCCTGCGACCACACCAAAAGCGCTCTACCTACACTGAAACGTGTCGAGGCCCCGCACTTGACAGCAAACCGACTATTTCCACGAACCAGCGGGGCAACTCGTCGTCTATCGAGTTTGTGGCGATCCAAAGCCCCGTTCATGAGCAAGCGCCTGCAGATGCAGACAATAACTTGAATGTGAGAAGCACACGCTTAACCGCCAGGGAGATGGAGAGGTGCGGTGCTAAACTGATGCCGAAGAAGGCCGGGATTTGGAGTACGGACGAGCACGAACGGTACTGTGCAGCACTCGAGAGATATCGCTACGGGTCTTGGAAGCAAATCGCAGACCACGTGGGCTCAAGAACAGAACGTCAAGTGCTGAGTCACGCTCAAAGCATTCGAGCACGGAGGAAAAAAGAGGACGAACGGAAACAAACCTTTAAGCTTACACCCAGTTCGGGTACTAAGCAGCAAGTGGTGTCACCTCACCTGCCACTTCCGAACACGCGCGTGTTGACACCTGAGGAGCTTCTTGTGGCTTCGATGACGGACCCTGTGCCAACGAAGTCGCCACCCGTCGTGAGCCAAGCCGGTCCCGATACCACATTCCCAGAGCTCCCGCCTTGGGACTTGAGTCTCGACCTCGACGTGTCCATTTCGGAGGAATTTGACGCGCTCGCACCTCTAAACATCAAACCAATGCGTGGAAATGGAGAGACAACAGTTGATGATGGAGGAGAAGACTCCCAGCGAAGCAGCAAGCGCTCGAAGCCCAACTCGGACACGAGCGTAACTTTCGACGCCCCGCTAACGTCCTCGCCACTAGAAATCTTACTGGAAGGGGTCCTTACCGATGAAGATCTGCTCGAACTTCTCGACATCCCGTCCACCCGATCTGAAGTTACTTCGTGAGTGCAGTATCACTACCATTCCCCTCTTCCCGTGTTTGCGTTGGCTCCATCATATAGTATAAATGAAAGTCTGCCTGACTGTACCACCCCACAGTCTGTTATTTATTGGTGCTACGTCTGCTTATACTTTTAGGGTTTACTTACTAGCTTGATCCGCATCTACCCTTGTGATTTCACTCCGTTTCTGGGATGGAGCCATTCGTTCGGCTCGAAATCGCTGCAGAGTGTCGGGAAAGCGAAGCGGCTGAGCGCTGACGAGCCAACGTCGCCGCAGACGCAAATGCTGATACCGCTGAGAATGTGGAGCCTGCGTCCTCGCCGTTTCTACGTTCGCTGCTTCGCTCGGTGGTGTTCACGACTCCAGAAGTCCCGTCACCCCCCCTCGTCTCCGTCCGAGTTCGCGAGCTCCCTTCTTCCCACCGTTTCCATCGACCAGTAGCTGAGCTTGATCGAGGAGACTCGGTACGCAGAGAGAAATGACTCTTTGTCTTTCGAACGATCGAGGACATGGAAGCTGTTGACGTCAAGCACTTCCCCGGTGTCGAACGCGTCCTTGTTAGCGATCTGGTAGAATTGTGCTGAATGCCTTTCAACTCGGCTTGATGTCCACGTCTACGAGCTGCTACTGCTCCCTTCCTGGTAGCGGAGGAGTACTTGCTGATTGATGGAGAGCCTGCAAGGGCTGGAATTGAATCGTCCAACTCCGTGATAATCCACTGCGGGAGGTTTACTTGTCGTCGTGTTGGCGACCGAGACGGATTGCCAGGTACGAACTGGTTGCACTCGGCCTCATCGTTAAGAGGCACTTGAATGCTTGGTCCGCCACCGTAGAGCTCCAAGAAAGTCATCCAAACCTCTTGGCTAACCACTCGATAGTCGCCTCCACCACGATTTCCTCTGCTTCGTTGCAAGTGAGTCTTGGGGACCAGTTCGCCATTCACAAAATCGAGCAGTGCGTAGTTGGTCACAGGCCCTGGGCGAGGAGGTCTCGCCATCCGGCACTTTGCAGCCAACTTGTGACGACGCTTTCCGTGGCGATTCCTTTCGCCAGACAGGTGCGTGGCAGACGCGTTTGACGTGGCAGCATCGCCACTGGCTGAATCCACACGGACATACTGCAACCACTGGTCGAGCCACGCAGAGCTCATGACAAACTGCCTGCTTCCAGGATCCCCACCCTGCTCCAGCGCCGATTTCACTCGCGAACACGCCCGCGCGCTCAACACCTCGTCCAGCTCCTCGGCTCGGGTGACGGAGAGACGAAGCGGGAAATGGTGCGTCGTTCCGCGCGAACGCTCATCGAGCTGCAGGGCTTTCGTGGACTCGACAAAAAACTCTTCGTCCTCCATGTCGCTGTCCGTGAGTGCCATGCCAGTGCGTCTCAACCACGGCGACGGGCGTTCGACCTCCACCTCGACCACCGACGACGAACTCGAGACGGGCGACGCAGTGGACTTCCGCTTCCGTGCGGAGGAGACTGCGACTGTGAACCTCTTGACTCGAGGGTCGTCCTGTCCTGCCATATTGCGCAGCGTACTGGCACACGCGCTGCATGTTCGCTGAGGAGCCCCGTCCCTAATGAGTCGGTGCTGGCTGGGCGCTGAGCCCGCGAATGGCAAGTACGTTCGATCGTGGGAGCAGTTGGCACAGACGAGATGGCCGCACAGCCGGCAGTGGTGTCGGCGGCGTGTCAGCGTGAAGGACGCGAGGCAGATCTGACACCGCGGACTTGCTGTGTCGGGGACCCAGTTCGCGGCAGCTTCCGGGTGGGAATAGTAGCAATGAGGCTCCATCTTCCACGGGTAGAACGAGATGGAGTACATGACGGTGGCGTGGCTGGCTTCCGTCTTGGCTTTAGGAACCAACCGCTTCCACACATGCAGCGCCGGCTTCTGGCTTGACGCTTCAGCATCGTCGGTCTCGTCCCCGTCGTCGTCGATCTCCCAGCGGACGTCTCTACCAAGGTCTTGGTTTGGGGACCGCTTCGTTGGGACGGACAGCACCTCCACGACGCTGTCGCCACCGTCGACGCCCCCCTCGTCGTCGCTTGAGCCCGAACCTGCACTAACGCGTCGCGTTGAGTTGGTGTTGCTATCGCGTCGTCCTTTCCGTCGAGATGCCGCCTCGTTTCCCGGGCGCGGACGCCAGGCTTTCAAGCCCAAGAGCAGAAAACTCGAAGGCCTCGGCAGGGTGTCCCCGTTCGACGGCGGGGTGATGACGAGGGGCTGCGAGGCCCGACGACGAGGGTCCCGCTTGTCCAACATGAGAGACTCCAGTCCGGAAGCACACCCACACGCAGTCGCGCCGCGGAAAAGACGCAAATGCTTCCGTGCGTGCCACCAACGCGACGCAAGCGGGTTCACTGTCGGGGAGCCGAGCGGACGCTGTTCGTTTCAACGTTCTCGAGAAGGCGAGAGCGAGTTTGTAAGTTGGTGATGTGGCAACCTTGAAAAGGTGGAAAAGCTCTAGCAGAGCTCGTCAATGTTCGGTACTTTGGCGTCGAAGGTCTCTCTATAGCTTTCTGGTGCTTGTTTGTCATACGTGGGAACCGGCTTTTGTAGCGTTTCGTCTTCATGAGAGGAGGCCAAGAGGTTGACTAGTGAATATTGTGGATATTCAGTGAAGACGTCTACGTTCCCTGTGTGGGGTGGACTGGAGCGTTCCGCCGAGCGATCGACCGAGGCACGAAGAACCCTCGACGCGAACGGGAGGTGGGGGAAAAGGCTTCGGACTTTGCCACGGTCGGGGGCGAGAAATGCTCGTCGAAACACCCAGCGCTGCACAAGTTAAGAGCCGCCGGCGTTAGTAAGTGGTGATACGTCGAATGCAGTCGCTGAAACCTGTACCTTTCCATTTGACGCATGAGCTGGTCGTACACTTCGCAGCAATTTGTTGTTAGCCCCGCCTGAATCGAACAAAACGAATGCGCGTTTCAGACATTACCACACGAGAGAGATAGCGTCCATGCACGTACATGAACAATGACATCAACCAGGAACCCGTTGGTAGCGTCGAAGGTAACCTGGGTGCGCACGGGTGGAGCGATGAACTGCTCCCAGTTTTGACGCACGCCCGCGAAGAACTCCAACCACGTCTGGCACTTGGGCCGGATGCCTGGCTCGCTCCACAGAACCTTAACGACTCGAATTGTCCCTCTCACATTCGACTGCCGGGACTCGAGGACTCGTTTTCGGCGGCTGCTGCATCGTGCTCGCGCTGCAGGAGGAGCTGCAACCGCCTCTGCTGAGCTCAACTCGTTGAGCGGGGTCCGTATGAATTGCTCAAACGCTGCAACGTTGATGCGTCGAGGAGCATCGGCATAAACCACTCGCTGAGTACGCGTAAGACGGCGAGACCCGATGCGAATTCCTGCTCGCAGGAGCCACACAACGAGCGCAAACCAGATCATGTCGACCATGAACCAGAGCGCTGGATAGTAGATAAACCGCTTTTCCACCATATCCTTGATCCAGTGAAGAGATGGCGCAGTCGCTCCGTCCGTTCCAAGGAGGCCGCCATCCGTCATTCGATCCAGCAGCTCAAACGCGAGGATACCGGCAAACAGAAACAGCAACACGTCGAACGATCCTGTGAGCGAGCGCTGGTTCGCACGCGTGGCTTCCGCTAACACGGCCACGTTGCGCTCGACTCCGAGGACAAGCCCTTCAAGCAAAACCTTTGCCATGGTGCCATTTTGGCTTTGCACCTGCTTCAGCTTAGCGCGAAAGCCTCGGAGCAGCTTTGCGAGGTCTTTGCAGCGCATTTCCAAGTCCTTGTGCGTTTTCCGGAGCTGCAAGTGGTCGTACAACGCGGCGCCTCCGCCGGTAGAGTCATCTTCGGAAGCCGTCGGCCTTGACGGGATCGTGTGCGCTAATCCGCGCAGTGACTCGCGCAGAAGCTCGAGGATCTCCTCGAGCAACACGAGGTCGTGCGCACAACGGCTCACTCGGTCGCGCATATCGTCCATTGCTTCTGGATTCATTTCGAAACTTGTCATGTAGTTGCGCGCACGCGCCAAGACGTCGCCCAGGATGAAGGTGCGCTTGAAGAAAAAGCGAACGACGAGCTCGCGTGAAAGCAGCGCCAAGTGGGCCACCAGCAGCGGCTCGTGTTTGTTGGCATTCGGCCCCGCAAGCAGCATCCCATCGTGTCCAACCAGAAGTTTATCGTCCTTGCCAATGTCGTGCACAGAGTGCAGCTCCCCCAACACTTGCTTAAGTTCGTTTTCCTTCTCGCCACGGTCGAGATACGCTCGCGCTGGGAGCTTGGGCGATATCCCGCTCGCAGTTAGCAGCGCGAACTTGTTTCTCGAGCGTGCGTCGCCCATGAACAACATATCCAGCAGCCCACGCTGGTGCGACGACAACAAATCGTTGATAATCTTGGACGAGTCCAGGTCCACATCCACCAGCAGCCGTGCAAGGTGGTCGACGCAGAGGAAATCCGCGGAGCGGTCCATCGTCGCGTCGATCTCCATCCCGTACACGATGGAGCCGTCTCCGTTCAGGTGCATGCCGAAGCTTTCGATCTGAATGATGCCATCGTCACTGGGGGCGTAGATGTCAGCCTCGAAGTTGGTGAAGCAGTCGAACTCAAAGTCCACAATCGCGATCTTCGTGAGTCCTGGTTCGATCGCTAGCGACGTTGACGTCGGTGCGTCGTCGAGCTCCGACGTAAAGAGCCCTCCTTGGCAGCGCTCGAGCGAGCCCAGGCGGTCGTTCAGCAGCACGATTTGGTTTGGTCCGAACGGGATCCACTCGCCTACCATGAGCCGAACGTTCTCGAGCACGATGGCGAAACTCAGATCGGCGTCTTGGATGCTGCTGCTCCCCACGTTGTTCGCCGCTGCTTTGCGGCACTTGTCGGCCTGCCACGCGTTGGAGGAGAAGTTCGCCGTGCCGTTCCTCATGAGGCACGACGGGAGGTACGGGCTCGACACGTACGACACCTCCTCGATGTCCGTGACGCGCGAAACGTAGACGCTCCCGTCCCCGCGCCGGATGCGGAAGTGCCCCTTGTCCGGGTCGTACGTGATCTTGAACAGCGCGTTCTCCACCAGCACGAGTCCGGACGGGTTCGTGGCGACCGGTGGCGGCAGCGCCCCCAGCCTCGGAGACTCCACGGGGGCTGACGCGTTGTCAGACAGCGACGGCCTCGGAGAGGTGAGGAACTCGTCCAGGCGCTGCTTGTCTCGAGGAGGCAGCGTGACCAGCAGCTGCATGCCGTCCTGCGTGACCTGGTACGCCGTGGACGGCTGGAAGTCCTCGCTGCACGTCTTGAGCGCCTTCACCAGCTCGTGCTCGCGCAGGTCGTCGATGGCGGCGCGGGCGTCGTGGCTCATGTTGAGCCAGAGCCTCCGCGACTGCCCGTCCTTGACGATGCTCGTGCACACCGGCGAGTAGTCGAAGGCCAGGAGCCCGTGCACGACGGCCTCGAAGACCATCACCTGCAGGGGCAAGCTGCGCAGCCACTGCTCCTCCCCGTCCGTCGAGCGCGGGTACGTGGCGAACCGAGAGAGCAGGTACAGCAGGCGCAAGTGGCTCGGCGTCCAGTTGGTGCCCCCCCCGCAAAGAGGCGCGCGCGAGTGCAGCGCGTCGACGTCCAGCGCGCCCAGCATGTCCTCGCGGACGCCGGACACGCGCAGCGCCATGACCAGAGCGAGAGGAGTGGTGATCTTGAAGAGGCGTGGGCGACTAGTTTAGGTTATTTCACAAAATAGTCGATGGCAAGGTGCGATTTGCGAGGCCCAGCGTAGCCGCCCGCCCTCCCGTTGAGCATGGGGAAAGCACGTCGCTGGGATGACATCCTACAAGACGGAGCACTACACGCAGCTTGAAGCCCTCCAAGTTCTGAACCCTGGTATTCTGCGTACCAGTTGGCGAATGGTTTGGCCTACGATAAGTCAATCCATCGCCTTACCGTGAGCCTGGGTGTCGAAACGTTGAAACGGAAGGGTGCCCATACGCTCGCTAAGCTACTCGACCCACGTTTTTGCGGCGAGGCATGAATGTAGCAACACGGACGTCCGTGGAATCGTTTTTGTCGAAGTGGTTCAGAGATGACCAAGCCGACAGCGTGCTGGTTTAGCTAGCGGCATTTCACCGATTCATGACGGAGCTGAAGGACGGCACTTCACGGGAATGGAAGATGTTTTGTGACTGCAAGCTTCCTGTGACTGACTTCTGATGGGGGTTGAAGCAGCTTGGTCTGCTGCAGGAAATTGCGAAGCAACTTTTCCGGTGTGCTGGCTCTACTGCTGCCTCGACGAGGAACTTCTCCATCGACGCGTTCATCCACTCCAAGTTGTGCAACGACTAGATCCTGCTCGTGTTGAAAATCTTGTTCATATCATTTTCAACTCGAAAAAGTATGAGCGATGACGAAGTGGACGAATACACGTACCTTGAAGACTTGCTTCTCAACATTGAGGACGAGGAAGAAGAAGCAGGACAGCATCAGAATGAGGACTACATTTACTAAGGTAGACTAGGAGTAGTTTCTGGATTGATTAGCCGTCGCCTCCTAACTCAATCTATATTCACGGCTGTACGTCGTGAGCAGATCGCTTTCAGTTTCCAGCTTCTTGGTCAACGCAACGTAGACTTGGTGCTTGGAGCCTCCGCCTTTGATTAGCGCGCCGTTCTTGCGCTTCTTTTGGTAACGCTCGCGTCTCACGATTCAGAAAGCTTGCGAGGCCTTCACCTTCTATTGACTTGATGATTCCGTTGATGAAGCCACTGCCAACTGCAATCACGTATGTCTTTTTGCTTGGTTCCTCCTTAGAGTATATTCCTGCGTACCACGTAACGATGTCACCACATTTCAAATCCACTCTAGCAAATATTCCGTTGCCAGTAATACTGGACTGTCGATACTCCACAGGGCACGTGGGTCACCCATGGACTTCAACACATTAGCGTTATCTGCAGCACGAACCTCGCATCGCTTCGGCATCTTGCGTGTTTCATCATCGTTCGGTGCCGCGCACGGTAAACCCGCTGATTAGCGCGCTTCGTCCCATTAACTGACATTAACTGATATAACGAGCCTGTGTGAGCGTTTACAGTGGCGGCGAAGGCTGTTGATCATGCTCTCGGCGTACTTGCTGCCGCAGGTCGGGTAGCAAAAGACTCCTAAGGGCTAAGGGCGGCGTCCATGTCGTCAGGTTTTCTGTGTGTGAGAATAGACTGCGAAGAGTCCACTGAAAAGTGGACTCTTATATTCATATAGAGTGGCCAATCAGGTTTTTCTTATGGCGACCCTTCGCCGCAGAGATGAAGTTCCACCAATTAACTCTCGAGTCAACGCGGTTTTCTGCCAATAGAACGATAGGTTTTCAGAAAGGCGGGGTGGGATTTAGAGTTTTACCAGACAAAAAACACCCCAAACGCTTGCGAGGGTGGTTAAAATGGTTTATTCCCAACCTCAAAAGCCCCACTTTGAACCCTGACCATGATCACCGAGCTGAGTCAGGCGGGTCCCCAAACTCGGTCGAGGCGCTCCCACGTCGGACGATGGATGCAATGACGTCTGGAGGCGCATACTTCGCGCTGTGCCCTAGCAGACGCTCAGGGGCAAATGGTGTTAAACAGGTGTGTGAGTAAGAGGAAGCTTGGTGAGAAGATGTTTGCTCGATGAATTGAATTGAGAAGTGACAACAACTAAGAGTGCATTTGCCTCAGTGCATCTGGCCCTCACCTCCGGGATCTGGGTAACGGTAGATTCTGGGCAACGCTCTCAGTTGTCTGCGCACCCATCCAACGGGACCCAACCGTCCAAAACGCCACTGAAGCCAGCTTGGTTTCCAACAGGTGGGAAAGAGTATGCGAGGCGCTGGGCAGGATCCCACAGATCCGCTACAAAGTTTCAACAGACGACGACAGCGATGCCACCATGGCGGAGATCCTGGGGGCGACGACAATCGTCCGAGAAAATCTTCCAAGCGCCCATTCAAATCCACCAAGAGAATCACCATGTCACCATTCGAGTGCTGTACCACAGGACCTGGAGCAGTTCTAGTATTTCAATGCTCGAGGGGGTCTAGCGCTATACGGAGCTCGCATCGAGATCATGTCATATAGCATGCATTTCAAGGCGGTGAGGGTGCTATATTCGCGTGAAATGCTATTTGTTTTTGTTTACTCTTGGTTGCTGGTTGATGAAGATCCGTCACTCATCGATGGCTCCACGACCCCGGACGTCAGCGCCTCGAACGTCGAGGTCGAGCGCACCACGATCCCCAAGGCCAAGCTGCCCAAGGAGCAGCTCAAGTTCGGCAAGGCGTTCCCGGACCACATGCCGGAGGTGGACTGGGAGCTGGGCAAAGACTGGGGCAACGCTGGAGGAGCAGGCGGCCATGACGGACGACGAAGCGGCCGGCAACGCCAGCGCCTGCAGCAGCGTATTGTCCACGTACCTGTCGGCGTTGCCATCGGTCGCGAGGCTCCAGGTCTGCATCGCCACCAACATCGCACAGCTGTATGGAACAAGGACCCATTTCAGGGTCCCATTCGCAACAGGCGCCCGCTGGGATCGCCTTTGAGTTTGCCGCTGAGCAAGACCGGCAAGTCCTTCCTGGAGTGTAAAAGCTGCAGGGTACGAGTCGAGGATCCATCGGTGGGAAAGAGGCGCTCAGGCGCTCACAAGAAGTTGACCCGGAAGTGGTGGTTGGCGAACACGCTTCGACGGAATGTTCCCTTTGGGTTATAAGACCGGGGTTTGTCGTGGGCATGTCTTGCGTGAGTCGGGATGACACAGGTCTGAATGCGGTGGTACTGTATTCGGACCAATCCTGAGTTGTGTGTAACGAAGTTCTGGAGAGCCAGCAGCTCCTTGTGACGGGGTCACACAGCACCTTGCGAGAGGAAGTGTGATTCGGGAGTATATCCCCCCCCCAGTGAACGGCAGTTCACAGCACTAATCATGCAGGCATACTAAAAGCAACGTAGGTGCCTGTATCAGGTACCCCAGAAAATAATTGAAGTTGATATATTACAAGAGATGGGCTCAGTCAGTACCGTGATTTTGTAAAAGGGCTCTCACTGCGCCCTTTAACCCCAAGCACTAAATAATCAAATGACTTATGTTTGTATACTATAGTTTACCTAAGTGACGCACGAAAGGGTTAAGAAGAAGCTTTTTACGAGCTGGAGCGATTGCGATCCTTAAGTTAGCTCGTACGCAGCGGACACGTTTCAGGTAACGTACCAACAATGCCCACATAAACGAATGGTACGGTTTCTATGGAGCGAACTGAAGCTTCTGCGGTGAACTATACCTCTTGAAGACTGGGACGACAAAGTCGGCCATGGAACGTAGCAAGCAGGTTCAGGAGCGCAAATATAATTTGGCACCAGCAACACTTATCCAAATACTTATCTGTCCACCAATGTATGATGATTTGATATTTTTCTACCTAGTGCATTGTGAACTCCAAGTTTTGAAACAGGTAGACATATCACGGATTCTCGTCATCTGGTTGTTTGTCACAATTGTTTCATAAGTCGTTAACGCCAGTCAACGAGCAAATAACATCGAACCCGCCTCATCCAAATCGACGGTAATATGTTTTTTTTTTTCGTAATTCATTCTACTCGTTATTAGCGATGTTAATCCGGATTTTTACAACGTTATCCGTGAAACTGATGTCCCACCACAAATCCCCGAAACCAGCGCTGAAGACTGTCTTTTAGGCCCTTAATAACGAAAAATGTATTCCTGGTTATGATGATATGCAGTATTTCAGGGAAACATTTTAGCCGATACGATATCAGTACAGATTTAGATACGGAATTAATGATCAAATCCTTAGAATTACGCCAACAGAAAAAGACTCTTTATTGGTTAAGAATCTGCGATGTGAGAGCTTTGTAGCCATTTTCAACTATCGTGTTTGTGGTAGTCAAGGACACCGTGATTGCTGACAAGCTTGCGCACACGAGGGAGTTTGAAATTATTGCCCCCTTGTCGGCAATAATGCATTCCAGCACATTTGTAAAGTGAGGAAACTTTTTCGATAGTTTGATATTTAACACTATTATAGGCAGTTTGAACTGCTTCTATATTTGGTTTGTCGGTTGTCGATACTGTATGGATTGAATACAATTAAATATTCCAAAATCCAGTATGTTGCAGTTTGGTGAACGGGGTGGCTGACGAGCCATTTTAATCTTCCATCCCCCTTATTTTCCAGCGGCGACTACATCACCATGATCTTCGTCGCCATGAGGTCCGGCGTTATCTTGTTGCACTCGAATAACTCGACGTTTTCGACCTTCATTCGTCAAATGGCAAGTATTAGTATAGCAAGTTTCAGTAAAATAATAAACAAATACGTTCCAGGCCATTTTTCGCAAATTGCTGGAAAAACGGTCTCCTTAAGCATTTGCACGTACACTTGCCTTGACATGCTAACATTTTTCGTGATAGGGGTCCCTGCAACTTGGGTTTTCGAAGTTTTCTTGGGCGTGGTCAGGGGTCACCAAAATACCATATAGTTCTACTGATATCTTAAGAAGAAAATGAATAGCGCTTGGGGCTGCTGGGAGGCAAGCAAATATAAAATACAGTAAGAGAAGATGACACAGTGCGTTACTGCAGTTATAGGCGAACTCACTACAAGCACTGCTCCACTGTAGCGACGTTCCAGAAGGTGTCGTTCATCTTCAAAAACAAAAACATATCCAGCATCATCGTGGAGAGACGGTGTCGCTCATGGCGTAGCACCGCGCGAGCGACACTAAAAAGCCTCTCCACCAAGTTTGACGTCGGGGGAATCGCACCTAACAGCATATAGGAGACCGGAACTGCTTGAGCCTTGCGCCGCTTGAGAATTCGCTCGGCGAACCCCTCTGTTCCCTCCGACTACAGGTCAGCCGCGACCGCGCTGTCTAAACGGCGCTTGAAGGGCTCGAGAATGACCACTTCGTCAGCGATGTTTCGCCAGCAAGACCTTCACCACGGCCTGCTCGAAAGTGGCGGAATGCACAATATTTGCATCCGACGCTGGTATTTAGGGAAACACCACGAACACCAAGATGTTAAACACGCATTCCACATACAAAGAAAAGCGAACTCAATGCACTTACCGAGATACTTCGCAAACGAAGGGCATATCTCAATGGGACCGTCGCAGAGGTCCCGCGCGTCCAGTAGATAAAAACCATCAGCTTGCAGGCACTTAGAGACCGAGTCCATGTCGCACAGGCTCTCCAGAAGTGCCATGAGCTTGCGGTGCGTGGTCCGAGAGGGGAGGTAGTCCGCTAGGTCTACATCGTCAGCTGAAATGTGCTCTCGTAGCCAAAAGAAGCGCTTGAGCATCGCGAGCGTCGAGGACCAGCGCGTGTCCTGCCCCTGGACGGGCAGCAGCGCCGTTTTGGAATTAAATTTCGAAGTTAGTCATGAAACCAAAATAGCTTTAAAAAAATAGAGACCCAAATTACGTTATTTTGGCGGCCAACTTCAGCGTACGCAATTTGCGCATCAGCTGCTGCACCTCTTCCAGAATATTGTTGAATGGCTCGAGGTAGTCGCGGACGGCCAAGTTGAGGCGGTGCTCGCACAACCAACAGGCGGCACACGAAGCAGGTTGGCAAGCCGCTTGTTGATAGCGTAGGTGTTACCGACCAAGAACTTGCAAACGGAGATCGACTTACCGAAAAGGGTAAAAAGGGGGGGGCAATGACAGTGAAATAGCCTTCCACATTCAACTGGCCGTCGGGCTCGTTGATCACCGGAGCCACGACAACAACGGGTACTGCGGCCCAGCCCCCGTCTTATAGCAGGCGTAGGCGGCGAGGTAGTGCTCCGTTCCATGAGGATGATGAGCCCAAAGCTATCGGGCATCTCAGCACCGATGGCCTTCTCCACCGCCTTTACCACCGCCTCCACTATCGCGGTCAGTGTGGGCACTGAAATAGGGTTTAGTTTCGTGTACCTAATCAACAGAATAGCAGATTAGGCACAGAGTAATGTCCTAAAATAAGTAAGCAAGCGCATCTCCTTGGACTCACAAAAGGAGAGCGGTAAGTTGCCCATCACAACCCACCGCAGTCACGCGTACCGATTTGAAGCTTTCTCGGTTACACAAGGCAGCAGTGCCGATAGCCGCGACGCTAGCGTCGCTCTCGTAGTTAGGATCACCACTTCGGACGTGGGACACAAGGTTGGTGTAACCACTCCGAGGTGTATGCTTGCGGCACTTCTCACCCGACATGCAGGAGTAGTAGCCCGTAGGCATGCCTTCGGCATCCATGCAGGGCTTGAAATAGAAGGCCGATATCTACCTTGGCGTGAAGGTCGGGCACGGGGAGCAGCAGCGAGAAGGTTGTCGGCCATCGTGGCGTAGATATGCGTGCAGGAGGGGTGTTCACGTGAGTACTTGCTTGGAAATGGAGTGTGGTAGTTCATCTGAGCTGCCGATGCTGGACGGATGGCTCCCAAGTGCGGCACTTTGAATGGGAGATGCCCTGCAAAATACGTTACCGCAAGTTTGAGTGACGATACATAAATCTCGCTTCTGAGATTGAATAGTTACCAAAATAAAATATTGAAACGAAAAATATGAACACATTTTCGAAGATATCTTTTTTTGGAATACCTGGCCGTGGTCCTCTCGACAATTGGTCAGATTCCAATTCTCCCGTCGAAGTAAGTTTCGTCGAAAACTTGTAGCGAGGCCGTGCTACGGCTGTACGAAACATTACCTTATCGATGTAGCATTTGTTAGAGCACGATCGGCAAGGTAATGATTCATCAGCAATCAAATAATAGCGTGACGAAGCCTTGTACATGTTGAACCATTTTTCATCTATATGCACAACATCATGCATTGCATCGAAACGGTAGAATGTACAACTTACAAAAAAGTTAGTTTCAAAATGAACACTTCAAAATTATTGCAAAAACCTTACCGATGGGTATCTGACCTTGTGCGAGAGCCCATGTTAACCACTGCAACCTGTGTGAGTCGGAGAGTGTCGGCTTTACCCGACAGATGAACCGGCGAAGCACCTTTCATTTCAGATGACGCTGCAGCGTCGACCTGGGTATGCCGGAAGCAGCCTCAAGGAACGAAGTGTCTGCCTCTGACACAGTGGCACAGTAGCAACACGCTCGGCGACTTCGTGTGGGCTCAAGCGGGTGGGACGGGGTGAGTACGGCTTCCGGGGCATAATAAGCGCTGCAGGGTCGTCACGGAGGGCCCAAATGCCTTGGATGGATGTGCGACTCAGCCGAACGATTTGCTTAGCCCTGACCACGGTACCGTAACTAAGGCGGCCCTCCTTACTAAGAGTAGTAAGGAAGACCGCCACGGCAACACGAGTCTTCGGCAGGATATCCTTGGCACCGAGCGTACGGGTCATGCTGAGCTAGGGGCGTTTGCGAAATGCTTTGTGACGATTTAGAGCCCACGGCCATCCATTTTACATTGATTTCAGTAGCCCAACAAATGTTCAATTTTGACCAATACGATCATTCTAACATGTTGGTGTGGCACACAATAAAACAAATCATCATACATTGGTGGGACAGAGAAGTAACTCGGTTTTCTACAACAAGGCATCTGAGTATGAATGTACGCACAGTGGAAACTCCCGGAAGTGGTCAGGTCTGTTGGGGCAGCGCCAGAATCGGTATTCGCGCCGCATCAACTGCCCCGCGCGGGTAAGCCATCTTCCTCATTGCCATACATATACGTGTACATGTTCTAGACTAGTCGTGGGTATATGCTATGCAGAGTAACACTTGCGTTAAACATGGAAGTGATGGCTCTTGGAACGTGCATATCACACAACAGCGAACGGAGTACAACCATGGGGTGAGCACCGTTATCCACAAATCGTACCATAAAGTACGCCGCACAGACGATAAAGGTTTTCTCAGCGCTGTCAACTTACTTCGTAGTGGTGGGGCGAATCGAGAAAAAAAACCCTTGAGTACATCTTGGACCACTCAAATACTGAGCCCACCATTAAATATGTGCATAACTCGATCGCGCGACTTGAAGCTCAAGCTCGAGGTGCAGATACCGTCTCAACACGTGTTAAGAACTACTTGGGAGGTTTCTCCTCGGGGAGAATCTTTGCACAGGTGATATCAACAACCAGGTTTGATCTCAATAGCTACTGTTTGTATGCATAGTATTCTCAAGTGGACATTGCCTTCTGGTTTCTTGGACAGAACGAAGCCGAGGTTATCACATTTCAAACCGCGACTATGCGGACGATGTTCACGAACTATTCCGAGGTTGTGCTGATCGATGCTACCCACGACACTAATTCGGGCAAGTACAAGCTCTTTTCATTCCTGATTCATGTTTCTTTCGGCAAAGGACAGCACGTTCAGTGATATATTACATATTCCGATGCCACCAATCTTATTTCCTTATCGTTTCAAATTGTCTGCCAAGTGTCGGGCAAAGTGCTGCTTGAACTTGAACGTCGTCAGCGTCGTGTTGCACTCGGGGAACGTGTAGATAACACCGCTTTAGTGCTTATTCGACATGGTCTCTTTTCGATGGGGGGGGCAGCATGTCGAATGATCGCAGCCATATATCTGGATCGCGTCTTGTGGTGTGCACCTTTTACAACACATTGCATCCCAAACGTACCCTGTAATCTCTCTATATCCTAATATCGGTTTTATCAGTACTTTACCAGTTTCTAACACAAACGATTGGTGGTGTTCAGTCAGCGTTTCGCGGGTCATAGAGAAAGAAGAATTGGGTGCCTTCCGTTTTGGAGCGCGTGTCCTGCGACAAGAAGGCCATAGATCGGCGATAGGTATTGTGAGTTCTCTTCGAAGTTTCCGATCGCGATTGGTTGAATCGACCCGGCCAAAATCGCCGGCGAATCGACCAAGCGTATACATTCTGTATTTTGTCTGCACTAAGTACGAATCTAGCATTGGCATGTGACCAAGAACAGCTGTTTTGCAGCTAGGGCGATTCCACTAATGACTTGAATTTGTGTCGGGGCGATTCCACCGATGGCTTTGAACTGCCCCAAATCGGTAATTTTGGGCGGAATTGACAATAACATTTGGGAAACAGGAAACATTGCTATTGTACGTACTAGCCACTCGCATTGATACACGAGATGTTTCTTTTGGCTATAACTTAGGAGTAGGTCAGCCACAAGAACGTTCTTTACAACTACACAAGCGCCGCTCATCACGCATCATATATTCTCTATCGACAAGCGAATTCATTTTAAAACTCGCCACCATAAAGCCAATCTCCACCGCCGAAAAGCACCTGATTCTCCGTACCCACCGATATTTCCTGGCTGAAGCTCAGCAGGGACTCGACCCCAGCAAGCGAGGCGTACGGCTGCGTGTTCACCAGTGCCTTGGCTTCGGGATGGCCACTATTGCACGCGTCGTCGCAGCCGAGAACAAGCGCAAGGGAGGGGAGACGACGACAGCTCTGGTTGAGCCACCCGCTGGTCTGGGAGAGACAGTTGTAATAAACGGTAATGTATTCAAGCAAATCATTTCTGATCGAAATATTACCGGCAAGCCCGTCACGTCTCAGCGTATTGCCGACACCGTAAAAGATCTGACAGGCGACAACATGTCAGCCCGCAATGTTCGACCCACGCTACGTGCTATGGGTTGCTCGTACAAGGTTGGCGAGCGGCGCGATATTCGTGCAGATAATGACGTCAACGTGGCGTACCGAATGAAGTATCTTCAGCGGAAGCGCGCCAATCTCAACAAACGCACTGCTATTCGCACATA
This sequence comes from Phytophthora pluvialis, assembly GCA_001314425.1. Lineage (NCBI taxonomy): Eukaryota > Oomycota > Peronosporomycetes > Peronosporales > Peronosporaceae > Phytophthora > Phytophthora pluvialis. The sequence continues at coordinate 59,318 of KQ473633.1, read as the reverse complement.
GGTTTACCTGGACGAGTCGTACTGCAACCTGCACCACGTCGTCCAGCGCACGTGGCTCCTCCCTGAGATGCGGCGTTCGCTTCCACCGAGGAAAGGGCGTCACTTCTGCATAATTGGGGCCGGCGCCGTTACGCGCGTCGGCAACTACCGCACGCGGGGGGAGTGGGTCAAGGGGTCCGCGAAAGTTTGGGCAGCTGATAAAGCTGTCAGTACTGCCACTGACGACTACCATGGAAACTTCACGAGCGAGAGTGGTTCCGCGAGGTGTGTGGGACGCTGTGGCATGAGTACGGGGAGTGCAATGTTATGATGGACGGGGCTAAGTATCACAAGCGCGACCTTGACGCCGCCCCGGCGGAGGGAAAGAACAAGGAGGAGCACGTGAAGTGGCTTCTGCGTCGAGGCGTGCCAGCAAGCATGCATATGAAAAAGAAACAGCTTCAGCAACTTGTCGAGGAAAAGCGAGACAAACCCAGCTACCAGACAGTTAATATTGCGTCAAAATGGAACCACAAGGTTCTATTCACGCCTCCTTACCACCCGGAGCTGCAGCCGATAGAGCTGGTCTGGGCAGCTATCAAGAACCCGATCGCCAGAACACCATGCAGCACAATGGCTGAGCTGGAGGCCAACATCCGTGGAGGAATCGACGGGATTACATTGAAGACGTGGCTACGGGCCTACCGATATGTGCATAACATCGAGGAGGAGTACTTGGAGGCGGTGGAGCCGGACGAGTAATGTTATCAGGTTTTGCAATGTATTTGTTTCTACGAGTATAAAATGGGACAGGATGTAATCTATTGGCCAACATTGACACCAGACCCTATTCAGATCTGAGAAAAAATCTGAGGAGCGTAATCATTCGTCAAAAAGGAGGAGACCCTTTCTTTTACTGTTGTTTATGGCCGCCGAAAGGGCGGTTACGAGTCGCTTATTGGCTCATTTTGAAGCCGAGATTTCGCGGATTTGCTGGTCCCTTCAGAACTGATGGGTACCAAATATTGGCCTCGCTATATTTGCTTGAAAGTGATGTATCAATGCGAGTGGCCAGTACAATAGTCATATTTGAGCTACAGAATGCACTTTGACAACAGGGTACACTTGGGCTACAGGATACAGTGTGGTTATTTCACAAAAGACGGTGGGTTTTGAATCTAACGCCTCAGTCGAATAGGACGGCCCCGAAATCGAATTATTTTTAAATTACGGCCCCGAAATAGAATTTCCCCATAATTGTATTGAATATCCGATTTTCAGTTAGCACGAAAAAGGTAAATAACTTAAGTTCAGTACCGCCAAACTTTATTTGTACCCATGTTGTTCTAATTAAAACCATCTCAATCAGCCATTGGTGTCGCCACCGAGACAAAGCTGACAGCCAACCGCTGCTTGACGACCTTCTCCCTGCCGTACTGGTCCATCCTCCTCGGTTTGCAATCTACCATGGCCTCAACAATTTCCTTCACCAACAAGAAAGTGTGCGACTTCTTTTTCAATCCCGTCCTCGAGCACCAGGACGAGCCGACGACCTACTTTCACTGTCGCTGCTCGAAATTCCGCAAGCAAAACACGAAGACTGACAACACGAACTTGATTAGCCACGTACGCGCTCAACATCCCAACTTTGGTGCTGAGATTGTCAGCAGTGGGCTTTACAGCAGAACTCTCATTGGGTTCGTCGACAAGAAAAGCCAGACGATCTATGACTGGATCGACAGGATTGTCTAATGCAACCTCCCCTTCAGCTTTCCCGAAGACGAGACGGTGGTAAAGTATGTTGCTGTCCCCTCGATCTCCACCGAGTCGCTCGAGAAGCACGTGGCGCTGCTGGAAAACGCTCTCGAGATCGTCGTCACTGACGTTCTCCCCAAGAAGTTTGGGATTGTATGAGACGGCTGCACCTTTAGCTCGGAGCACTATATCGCAGTGTTCGGACGCTCCTCCATGCCTGCAAGATGGAGAAGATCCTGCTCGCTATGGCCCCCCTCGGGGACGATGCTATCGTCGATCACTCTGCTCTCGCCCATGTGGTCTTCCTTCGAACCATTCTCGGTTTCCTCAAACGTTCGCTGTCCGACGTGTTGTACATCGTGGCCGACAATTGCGCCACGAACGGCTGCATTGCATCTATAACGAAGGTTCCATTTGTGGGGTGCGCCAGCCACAGGCTCTACTTGGCTGTGGTGGATTAAATTGAGAGCTACGAGACGCTGCTGGTGAAGTTGCAGTCGTTGATGCGTAAAGTACGCTGCCTCAACGCGTCAGCCAGCCTGCGGTGAGTGCAATTTGGAAATGAATGTTCATCGGTTACCAACTTGAATTTTGCATTATCAATTTTAGCAAAAAACGAAGTTGAGGCCTGTATTGCGTCAGGCGATGCGGTGGTCGTCGACCTTCAACGTGGTCCAACGCTACTTTGACCTAAAATACGCAATTAACACACAGGATGATGCGACAGCTGTGCTCATACCAACCTGCCGCGAGGAGAATCAGCTCAAGAGGCTCCTAGAGGAATTGAAGACGTCCGAATCCTCGTCGAAGAAGCTGTAATGCGCTGGCGGTCTATCGCTGCTCGACGTTCGCGATAATTTCGACGCGTTCATCGCTGAACATCCTAATGTTGAGGCCTACATGGATCTAAGTCCAGCAGCTTGACTTCAAAGATGCCTGCGTCACGGTTCTGATGGACCAGACTGACAGCATCACCCGGCAGCAGCGCATTATGTTGCTTCCGATTGCAGCTCCCGCAACTCTGGCTGCAGTGGTTGACGACAGGACACTTGGTTTTCCCGACCGAGTGTTGAAGAAGAGAAAACTGCTGTGCGAGTAGCCATGCGAGTACCCCGAGATTGCAGGGATCCCTCCAACTTCTAACATGTGCGAGCGTTTATTTTGTCCAGTGAAACATGCGCTCGGCAGCCACCACCAAGGACTGCTTCTAATTTTGTTTCTCAAGGTGAATTGCCACCTTTGGACAGAGCTCGGAAAATAAAATATAAAAATGATTGGATTTTTTTTTTGGGGGGGGAACATAATACATCACTGCAATACTGTTTGGCGCCGTACTTGATGATGAAGCAAAAACAACAAAGCTAGCAATGGCGTCCTCTTCTGCAGCGTTAGAATTCGGTCTGACAACAGCTTCACGACAGCGCTCTCGACGCCTGGGGAATGAACGACCCTTGCCGAGGGTCTCAGGTAGTCTGACGTAGCTGGATACTTCACCATGGCCGCGTCGAAGAGGAGTCGCACATCGGCTAAATTGCGGTTCTCCGATTGAAGCTTCACACAGACGCTGTCGAGGTCTTCCGGCTTGGCATTGAGCTTGGAAGCAAGTCTTCAATAGCCGCTACCATCTTGATACCATCGATGATCTTGACGTAGCGAGCCAGTATCTGGTAGGTCGACGCCCACCGAGTGATGTTAGCCGTCAACGGCTTGTACTTCGTGTGCGGGCGAGCTCCGCAACGTTGTTTGGGTAACGCAGGTGGTCTGATAGGGTCTGAACTTGATCAATAAGAGACTGGTACTCTTTGAGGTACAGCCACACAGGCAGATTGAAGCGGTGGCTAGCGCAGTCGATGAATGGAACCACAAGTCGAGTCGCAATCGCTTGATTCGTCGCGCAGTTGCTGCAAGAATGAACATGAGCATGGCTCTGGCCTTGCCGTAGAGCTCCAAGACTGCATCGATCATTTCGATGTGTGCATCTGCAGTTTGCCCTTACTCAGCAGGCGAGACTGCCAGCAGTGCTTGGCGAAGCACTCCGGCTTGAGCAAACACGCCGTAGATGGCGACAAAGTGAAATATCCTGGAAGTCCAGCCATCGAAAATGAGCCCAACTGGCCGTTCCACCATCTTGGCCGCCGCGTGACGCATATAGCGCACCAACGTCTTTGACGACACGGGCTTAAGGGCCGCTAATGAGCGCGTAATCGAGTCGTCCACCGCGGTCAGTTCGTGATTCCCCGCAATGATCCACTCCATCCACTTGAATATCTCCATCGTGCGCTGGTCAACAAATCTATGAGCTTCGAGCGATTGCCCATGAGTACGTTGGTTCTCCTCGTAGGTCTCAGAGTAGCCGGGATGCTTGGTCGCAAGGTGGCGGGTGAGATTCGAGTAGCCTGTTCCAGGCGCCTGCTTGCTAGCCTTGCCGCACTGTTTGCAGGAGAAGAATCGTCAACGCAGTCCGTGACGAAGAGGCTTGAGCTGGCGCGCGATTTTGACGTGGTATTTGCCAATTTGGAAATGAGCGAGTTGGCGTGACTGAAAGAAGTACTTGATGAACCAGCCGTTCGATCTAGGCTTCGCAGACCACCAGCTTCGCTCTTACCACTTGTTACCGTGTGGTAAAAACTCAGTATACTTATTGCGGCGGCAATTGCGTATTTTACGGGAACTTGCTTTGCCAATAGAGCGATTTCGAAACGGTCAGTTTTCAGCTCACTTCCCATTACTGTGTCTCAGGCGCCGCAGATAGCAGAAAGAGGAGCTCTTTAAAGAATCTGAGTGTGGAAAGTCCTGGATTTGGGGTGCGTTAAGAGGATGGATTCCACAAAAGACCACCACTCAACTATAATGTGAGTGTACCACATTCATTTGGCTTGCAACCATTTATTTTCTTTTAAGTCCAACACGAAAACATGAGCACGCACGAGCCGTACGAGCGGGACTATCAAGAGAGCGGCACGATGAACAACGAAAGCGGTGGCGACAATCATTAGCGCTGTCTGGGAGCGTGTAACAGCACAGATTAACATCATTAAGGGTTTGGAGACGCGTCCGCCTCTTCTCCGCGCCATCGTGCTGCGTTGTCGGCGGTGTTTCTTTCTGGCCGCACACTTTTCACTGTCACATTTTATGATGGGTCAATTGGTCGTACCGTTTGTCTGTGTAAAGAACATGACTGTTTCGAAAGAACGAATTGCACTTTCAATTGCACTTGCCATTCATCATCAAGGAGGAAGTGAATAGGAAATAAAAGCCGTCGAAATCTCTCTAATAGTGGGTGTCAAGTCTTGTTTTAGTTCGTTTTGTAGCTACTTAATATTTGCCAATCAGATCCACCTGGAGAACGCCGTGCCTGAGACCACTTTTGAGTTGGCATTCGAGTTCCTCCTCGACTGACTGGTGAGGATCCTGTGCAGGTCAGTACGCAAGCTACTTCTGCATATAATTAACAGTGCTACACTAATCAAGTCATTATTGCTCGCGATCGGGCTTTGGGTGTTTTACAGCCTGCTGTTCGTCGGTGTTAGGGCGCCGTGCTGTTGGCTGGTGCGCTGGGCTCCGTGTTGCTGGAAGTCGTGTTGGGCTACGTGCTGGTGGTTGCTGAGCCTCGTGTTGCTGGACGTCGTCGTACTGGGATCCGTGTTGCTGGACGTCGTGTTGGGCTACCTGTTGCTGGACGTCGTCGTGCGTTTGACTAGTACGCCGGACCCTGTCCTGTTGCCCCATAAGGCGTTGATGATCACTGTTCGTCATGCCCAATACATCGTTTCGACACCAAGAGTTGTCCAAATTGCGTAAGCTTTTGGCTCAAAGCTTAGCTTGGAGGAAAGATCGCGGTGATCAAAATGTTGTGATTAAGCTAGAGAATCAACTGGACGAGATGTTGCTTCACTTCTTCTTCCACGTCAGCTCCAGGCGCTACCTCGCTGATCGAACATTCCAAAAGCGAGCACCATCGCGGTTCGAGTATTACCTTTCGTTCATGCCGCCTGATCAATTCAAGACTCACTTTCGGCCATGCCGATCCTATTTTTCCTGGTCGTCAGTCTAGTCAAGAATACGATTGTGTTCCGCAACCTAGCCGTTAGCGTGGAGCTGCATCTACTGGTCGCGCTGAAGTTCTTCGGTACGAGCGGGAATGGCGCCACACCAAACAAACTCGCTGACTTCTTTTCGATTGGGACTGGGACTGTGCCGCTTTCATGACAATGAGATTGACTTCTACCAGCGCAGCTTCTCTCTCATCCTTTCCAACTGACAGTACTAGTTGCTGCTCTTCGATCTTGATACGCTTTGCATCTTCCTCTTGCTATGCTTTGAGCATCGATGACCGAACGTCGAGCCAATCCTCTTCCACGGACTTGTGCTTCTTGCTCCCCTTGGCTGGCATTGAAACTCGAACCGATGAATGTTGATTTTCAGAGCCTGAATCAGCACTACTATCTGAAACATTGCCTCCAGTGCTCTGGAGGGCGTCCTA
>KQ473633.1:0-53073 GCA_001314425.1 Phytophthora pluvialis | reverse complement strand
CCCCCTCCCCCCCTTCCACTTTCTGTAATTTCCTTCTGTAGTGATCCAGTCAATTAAGACGTCTATCGAGCTCTTGCCCCCCGATACGCCATCTCGAGTCCACAACACTCTTGCTTGCTTGGCAGTCATCGACCTTAGAAATGCTCTCCCACCTCCAAGATTTTTCGTGGAGGTCGGTCACTCGTTTTGAGGTCAATTTTTATCCAATTGGGTGTTAAGATGGTACCTCAATTTACAGCTAAAAACGAAACTTGACACCCACTAATAATCCGTTATTCCGTCAATATAACACTATAGTTATTATTATTATTTCCTTTGGAGTGTCAAGACGGTGGCTGATGTAGTCAACTCAAACAAGTGAGGAGCAGGTAGTGGAGTGATATTGCGCTAACCAGCGGAATAACGTATTTGCTAATACCAAGAGCTTCTCTCAATTACTGACTTCATTGAGTTACTTCAAATTCATTGCAGTGAGGGCCTGCCGAAACAGTTTTTCCTTAACATAAGACGTTGAAAAATATCTGCGAAGCACAATAGTACAATAATAGCTCGACATTCAGAAACACATTTTTGTCCATACTTTTGGCGAAATTTGAAATTTGACAGTTGACGGGACAGCAGCTCTCTATTGTCAGCGGCGGCGACGACGCTCGCCTCCATGATGGAGCGCGTCCTTGAGGGGGGCGACGAGCCGGACCTGAACGCCGAGGCCTTCGCGGACATGGCCATGGGCGGCATGGACATGAGCCTGGAGCTGAACGCGCTGCAGATCCGCGCGTTTCTGGCGCGCAACAGCGAGTTGGGCGCCCAGCACGGGCCGCGAGAGAGCGAGCCCAGCGCCTACGAGGTGCTGCGCAATGGGGCCGTGCACTACTCCAGACGAGAGGACAAGATGCGCGCGCTGCAGCAGCACCCGGTGGTGGCCTCCGTGTCGGCTGACGGGAGGACGGTCGGCTGCAAGTGCGGGCGCAGCGTGCGGCTGAACCCGCCGTGGTACATTCTCAAGTTCGAGCAGCACGTGGCCAGCAGGAATTGCACCTTCTTGAGGCAGAGTAGACCCAGCGACCATAATAATAGTACTACTGAGAAGAAGAGGAAGAGGACGCAGGCGGGACGCGGGGACGGACGAGAAAGTGGAGAGGAAGCAGCAAGTGAAGCAGGAGATCAGGTGGAGGACGACAGCTTGGACGAGTGTGCGGGATACTCGCTGCAGTCGGTGGACGCCATTCTGCGTCGGGAGTTTGGCGCGGCGCAGAATGGCCAGCGGGTCCTTGTGCCGCCTCCTGACAATTCCCCCGACGATCGTGTACGAATGTTTAAAGGTGCGGTGCTGCTGCGGGGGAACCCCCAGTTCAAGCGCATCACGCCCGACGGGCGCTTTGCGGAGTGCAAGTGCTCGCGGATAGTGCTACTCGGCGCGCCCTGGCAGCCTGGGCACTTTTTGATGCACGTGGCGGACAAGCAGAAGCCGAGGAAGCGGGCGAAACCTGCTTCTGCAGCAGTGGCAAATGGAGACTGGGAAAAGAAGAAGGTAGCAGCTTCAGCTGGCGGAATGTCGCCGTCGGCGACTGCGAGGACCATGGCCTCAGCAAATGTACTCATGGGGCCACCCACGCCCGCGAGTGCGCTGCTGCAGGCACACAAAAGCAAAAAGAGCTTTCCACGCGAAATCCGATGGGATGTCGCCCAAGCACGCGGGTTGCTCCCTTGTCCTGGGCTGCGAGATGAACGCATGAACACGTTTGTGACATCGGCAATTCAACTGACAGGAGGCGCTCGGCACCGACAGAAAATTGCACGAGAACTGTTCCCGCATCTCTTCCCGGATGACGCGGAGTACGAGCACACTGACGAGGCAGGCGACGGAGCTGAGCTGGGGGATTCCAACGGTCAAGGTACCCCAAAGAAGAGGCACCCAAGGCTGCAGCAACAGCTTCTTGAGGCGGAAAAACTGTTGCTGCATGATGTCATCGAGGGCGAGGCCCTGTGGTTTGTGGACAAGGATGGCAACTCGGTGCGGAGTTTGGATTGCATTGGTGTTATTGATTCAGAGAAAGGCGAAGTTCGATGTGCATCCTGTGCTGCTCTTCGGAGCAACGCGGCCCTGAGAACAGCAGCGGCTACAAAATACAAGATGGCAACGCAACCCGGTCCGGCACGCAACCCAATTAACCGCAAATTCTGCTCCGGGCGTGTGTGCTCGCTGCTTGAATCCGAGTTTGATATGAGAGAGCCGTATGCGCGAGTTCTGCGTGATTTGGCACTCGCCGATATCCCCAGTGCTCTGAACAGTTGGATAGAGATGGCGACGATGGGGCTTTCAGGCGATTTTGACTCACATCCAGCACTGCTGGGGCTAACCGAGGCAATGCTGCGATTGAAGGACAAGGAACATCGTGGCGTGGGTTTACAGAACATGACATACAGTGATCTTCTCGATTCGTTCATGCGCTCACTCGCTGACATATCGCCGGAAGCGTGTGAGCTGTTTCAGCGCTACTTGGGTGGGCGTAAGCAACGACAACTGCTAGCGGCGACATCGAGATCTGTGCTGCCTGGCAAGCGTAAGCTACTATCGCCAACTGGCAGGACTGGACAGCCAGGTGACTCGCTCTATGATGTCTCTTCAAGCTCGGCTGCAGAGCGAGTCACAAGCGACGATGGCTTTGTGCACTTGTTGGATCCTTCGGTTGTCGGTCTCAGTGTGCCTCATTTATCCATTGGCGACATACAGGATGTAGATCTGAGCGCGTTTCCGACGTCTTCGGCAGTGCAGAATCACGGACACCAGTCCAGCAAAGCCGTCCAAGGCGAGGGGTTGATGCCTACCGCGGCATCTACAATCACAGCGGCCGACTCGGAAATTCCATCGGACTCTTATCAATTGCCAACAGCACTTGAGCAAGCTCGTCAGGAGGCCGAAAGGCGCAACGGCGTTGTTGTTGACACAGTCACTGGGGGCACCGACGCGGAAGCCCTTTCCACTTCTGGTCTGGAAGATCGCGAAGAGGCTACAGACGAAGCTAGGAACGCTGAAGAACAAATGGAGAGTGATCCAGGTGCGGTGGCGTTCCTCTCAGAACTAGCACCTCCCGAAGGCAAGGACTCCATCAGCAGTGATGATGCGGTGATGCCAATCGACCACGTCCCGTGCACTGGTCTCCGTGATGAAAACGTGCAGGCCTATGTATCCAACGCCGTCCAGCTTGTCGGAGGAAGCCGACCTCGTTATGTTATTGCACGTGAACTGTTTCCACGGGTGTTCGGCAACGACAAGAAGGTTCGCATCGTGGACAAGCTGAACGAGGAGCAGCGGCTAATACTGCAGGATGCTGTGTTTAGTGAGTGTCTTTGGCGTGTGGATAAAGAAGGCCGATGCGTCCGAAGTCTGCGTTGCAAACGATTCGTGCCAGCCTCAGACAATCATGACCGTGCAAATCCCCACTGCCAAGGTGTGTGCCGTGCGTGCCGTGATCTCCGTACCGTGCCGAACTTCCGCAGTGTGCTTAGTCGCTCAAAGGTGCCCAAGAAACTTGAAAACATCAAGTATGTGCCTAGTGTGTACACCGAAAGCGACCCCTTCCTGCGCAAACTGTCCAAGAACTCAGCATTTCGCGGGCTCTACCAGACCGTCAAGAGCATGGTGTCCCTTGGATCTGGTAACAACGGCGAAATGGGCGCCGAGCGACTGAAGCAAGCGCACTTCTGGCTGCGCTTTGCTCGCATGGGCGTGTTTGGACAGTTTAAATCGCACCCAGTGTTCGAGGGGCTGATGAAGAGCATGGTGGAGATTAAGGACAAGGAGCGTCGTGGCGTTGGCAAGCAGAACATGCAGTATTCTCGAGCGCTGGATGAGTTCATGCAAGCCATGGCACAGATCTCTACCGAGGCGTTTGAACTCTTTGCCGGCCAGTTTTGTGGCCGCACGTTGCGCTCACAGAAGGTCAAGCGGCGATCTACAAACACAACCATTCCGGTCTTCACTGCGCCAGTGCAGCCCTCCATCGGAGCTGCAGAGGATACCAGCAGTACAGTGGATCCTGCCACACACCAGCCACTAGCGTCGGCCACAACGCTTCAGCCACCTCAACAGCAGCATTATCTCATGCCGCCTGATGACCTACTCGGTGGACGAAGCCTGTCTACGGAGGAGAGCCAGCGCTTCATGGATCGCATGCTGGACGAAGTGCGGCTGTCCGTGAGCCGGGAGATGCAGTTCGCAGAGGAGGAAGAGCGTCATCGCGGCATGGTAAACGCTGGTCCAAGTGCTGCGGAGCAGCCCAACGACGAGGATGACAGCAGTCGGCTAGGCCCCGAAACCTACCTGAACGACGACGGAGTGCTCACCACAGAGATTTAACTGGGACTGGAACAGATAGCAATGATATTATGCACGGGCATATGAGCTCGCAATGCAGCGTCTCGGCTGGGAGGTTTCTTATCCCCCCACCTACGTACGACCCATTAGGGAGAGGGTCGGTCCTCGGGTTTCTTCTCCAGGTGCTTGGAGAGCAGCCCCATGACCTGCGTGAAGCCGATCTCTTCCACGTGGAAGACCTCCATCATCTCCTGATTGGGGTGGATCACCCGACCGTCCTTGGGGTCCTGCAGCTCGTGCTCCTTCACATAGGACCAACTGCACACACACACACAGGCGGGTGAGCTCGTCGTGTGTCAATGACCAATACGGTGAGACGCGACGCACAACTCCTTTATGGCGGCCGGACGCGTGAGCTCGCTCTTGCCCAGCAGGTTGCTCAGCGAAGGAGATAAATTGTACAACTTCTTCGTCGCCATGGTAGGCTCGCTCCTTGGTGGATTCCGTTGTGCGCCTGGGACCAACTTCAACATGGCGACATTGTAGGCATTTTAATTGGTCAAAAACTGCTGAAGGAACCAATCAAAGCGAAGCAACAGCGAACCAAGTTTGGTGCCAGACTCGTAAACTAGAGTAGTGACAATACGTGGACGTCGCTGTCTGGGAGTTGGTGGTCGACTTTGCCAGCTTGCACGGCCCGCACGAAGCCGCTGGAGACGACGAGGGTCGTGCCGAAAAACTGGTTCTTGAAGCCGCGGCGAGGGCACGGGGCCTCGCCAGGCACGTCCAGGCGCCTCCACCTCTGACGTGCCACGCTCAGCACGCGAACGTCGTTCTCTAGCTGGCCGGTGGACTCGTCCTGGCCGCCAAAGAGAAGGAGATTTGGACCGATGGTGTTCGTACTGTGGCCTCGCCGTGAGCATGGCAGCGATCCGGACAGGCGGGGGTCTGACCATTCGATCGAGTTGTGAATACCACCGACGTCGTCTATCTCGGTAGTGATCTGCAGCTTGTGCACATCCAGCAGACCATTCGATTGCCGAATCTGTAAGTGACAGAGAATGAGTTGGATTCGATCTTGGTACCAACATGAACAAAATGCACACACTTACTTGACGTCCTCCATAGACGATCACTTCACTGTCTGAGACTCTAACTCATCAAAAACAGTGACGGACGAAAAGTGAGCAGTACGTGAGCAAAGTGGAAGTGTTGGAGAGCTTCGGTACGTACCGATAAACGTCGTGCAGCGAGCGACCTGATGGTATCCTGGAATTGCACGACGGTGTGGACCATCGAACATCTGAAGGTGACAGCCATAGCCGAGTTAGTGATCGCCCACCAGTGTTAATCTTCTTTTCAGTGCACGTACCAACGCAACCCTCGATATGTAAAAGGAAGACGTCCATCTTCAAAAGTGGCGATACGCCCATGCTGCCACCCGTGACCAGCAGCAAGTCCGGGGACAGCAAGGTCGCAGTGTGTCCGCATCGAGGTGGCGGTGCTTGTCCCGTCACAGTAGGCTCAACCCAAGCTGCCCGCGCCTTCTTCGATCGACTTGAATCGATCTCCTCAATGAAAAGCAGGTAAAGATCTCCAAAGGCTTCAAACGGGATCCCTTCCGACTGCCCGCCAAAGAAGACAATCCGGCGGACGTTCAGATCCTTGTCCTCCTCTTCATCCACCCTGCGTCCACTGCCAGCTTGGACGCTATTACACGTAGAAGTATTATCCATCTTCACCATCAACTCACGGGCACAAAATGCATTCGGCAAGCACGTCATGGAATGGTTGCGTCGTGGACATGGCCCCTTCCCCGTTGCGCGGATCTTCTCCCACTTGCCCATCGAGACCTGCTGCGGCGACTGCAAAAACGGCAGTGCATCAAGTCGCCCGGACTTGGTCGAAGTTCCCTTTATCTTCTCTTGCCCCCCACCCAGCGTGGCGCTCGATATCCTGGCTTGCAGCACACTGAACCAGTAGTGACCCCCACTCCGCATCAAGAAGGTGGCGGTCGTGTCGGACTCGTACTCCTGGTTGTCGGACTTCAGCGCCCGGAGCGACGACGAAGTGCCGTCTTCTCTACAAGCTGCCCACCGCAAGTTCTTTAGACTGCTGAAGGCCGCGTACAATTGCCTCCAAGTCGCTGGAACCGCCGCCTGCATGCGGTAGGACGCCACCGTCGGATACAGGTACGTGGTGAAGCACTCGCGCTTGCATCGCGCCTCGGTGAGAGTCCGTAGAGCCTCCAGCAGCGTTCGACACGTCATTGACAGCAGCACCAATGTCTCCACGTCCAACATGCGCTCCAGCACCTCCAGAATCTCCGCCGAGAGCTCCACAAGCGACGAGGACGGAGTCATGATGAGCACTCGAGCGTGTCCTGATTACCTGTAAACCCTTCTTTTGTGTAAGGATTGTGTGAGTAGACACTACACTTGAGCATTGTTTGCAAAAGAAAGCTATTAGTTTGATGCATCTGAACGGCTTTCTCGGGTGTTCCTGGGACTCGCACGATCTGAATCCTACGTCCTCATTTCCTCGATCGGTAGGTACCGTAGCGTCTTTAGCAGCAACCCCGGCTGGCGGGAGGGTTCGAGTTGCCGAAGCCGCCAGGGCCGGGCGAGCCAGTCATGCCCACCTTGATACCATGTGCCTGCAGTACACGCACTACGTCAGTTGCTACTCTACGTGGTTACTACGGCTGGCAAGGCCGAACTCACCTCGTTGGTGACGTCGCAGACGCCCGACTGGATGTTCGAGTAGATCTTGGACGCCGTCTTGACGAAGGCCTGCAACGCATCAACCCCATCAGTCAGCTTATCTCCCGTACTATTCTGTTGGCCTCTATATCCGCGAGCAATCGAAGCGGCTTACATCTTCCACGTTCGCAGCGGTCTTGGCCGACGTCTCGAGGAAGATGAGCCCGTTCTCCCTGGCGAACTGCTCTCCTTCCTTGAAGCTCACGGCGCGACGGTGCTCCAGGTCGCTCTTGTTTCCGATCAGCATGATGGCCATGTTCGAGTTGGAGTTCTGACGCGCCTCCTCCAGCCACCTCGTCAGGTGGTTGAACGTCTCCCGTCGCGTGATGTCGTACACCAGCAGCGCGCCCGCGGCGCCGCGGTAGTACGAGCGCGTGATGGAGCGGAATGACTCTTGCCCGGCCTGCAACAGCCATAAAACCAGCTCAGAATCAGACTAAAAGCCCCTAGCGAAAAACCCTGCAGCCTAGCAGCGCACCGTATCCCAGATCTGCAGCTTGATCTGCTTGTTCTCGATGTTGATCATGCGCGCGCCGAACTCGACGCCGATCGTGAGGTCGTGCACCGGCTGGAAGCGCTTGTCCGTGAACTGCAGCAGCAGACACGACTTGCCCACGCCTGGTCCGAAAGGTCAGCAGGTCAGTGTATCATAATGTATTCCCCTCCCTCCTGCATATTGCCAGCCAGACGGACAGCGTACCGGTGTCGCCGATGATGATGTACTTGAACAGGTACGCGTACGACATGGTCTTGCACTGTGTACTGCGTTAGGATCAATCAGTACAAACGTAAATGAGTGAAGAATGATTCGGTGACAAGCTTCAAGCGCGTCGCTCGTGGGCTGTAGACGTCCGTGGGGCGCGCAAGTGGCGGGAGAATGAAGGGCCTTGGTCGCTGCATGCACGCACCTACTTGTCGCTCTGTGGGGGTCGATGCAGGCGGCGCTGGGAGTCGGAGAAAGGCGCTGGCGTCTTGGCTTGACTTGCTCGGGGTTTCTCGCTTCTCCTTTTACTTTTGGCTCCTGCGAAAAAAGAAAGAAGGACCAGATGGCGAGAAATGACTTGGCGTTTGTATGAAGAAGGTTCTCACAGGATTCGCCGTACCGTGGACGACTAAAATAGTGCACTGGTATAGGCTCCCGTGCAGACAACGGCCGGGTGGCTCTCGCTTGTTGTTGCAAGTGTACAGTCGAGCCACGTGGTGGTAAGGATACCTGGGCCATCAATGAATGGCACTTTAAAGCACTGTGCAGAACCATCTTCGCCAAATGTTGTGCAGTACGCTTGGTTCTGCAAATGGATTCACATGGCAGTTCCCATACCGGCGGCACGACTGGCCAAGCGCCATGCCGTGGATCGATAGCTCTACCTCAGAAACACCCATATCCGTGTTCCACCTCATCAAGTGGGGGCAACGTGGGAGCACCGACACAGCGTGGACGGCGCTCGAAGGCGCAAGTTGAAGTGGGGATGCAAACAAATCAGCACAATGTACGTATGCCACATCATATCTTTTCTATGGATATTTCCAGCTAAAAGCCGCAGCGCGCATTCGCTCGTTATTAACGGGCGCGTGTGGCGAGTCGTCGTCGGTTGTGGGCGCCATGGAGAACTACAACATCTACGACGAGATCGGGCGCGGCACGCACTCGTTCGTGTACAAAGCGCGGCGCAAACGCAGCATCGAGTACGTGGCCGTCAAGTCCACAGCCAAGAGCCGCATGGACAAGGTGCGCAGCTCGTGACACTATCATTAATAAATAAATAATAATAATAATAATGGGGGACTGTATCTGCTGCAGATCCTGAACGAGGTTCCGTTCCTGCACAAGCTGGACAGCCGCTACGTGCTCAAGTTCTTCGACTGGTACGAGTCGTCCAACCACATCTGGCTCATCCTCGAGTACTGCATGGGCGGCGACCTCCTCAAAATCATCACGCAGGACAAGCAGCTGCCAGAGTCCGTCGTCAAGGTGCGCCAAGGACGAAATATTAGCCAAGAGGTTTGCCTGTATTTGTTTTTTTATATTGATGCGGGTGCTTTGTTGCAGTCGTTTGGGATTGAGCTTGCAGCTGGACTGCAGTACCTGCACGCCAATAGCATTTTGTACTGCGACCTGAAGCCTGCAAGTGTTCTCATTGACGAGTTCGGGTCGCTCAAGGTGCGCAGTACTTTTTGGCAGCACAAATGAAGGCGCGAGACTTTAATGATATAACTTTTTTATGACGTGTAGTTGGCAGATTTCGGACTCGCCCGACGCATTCCTGGGACCGAGGCGGCACCCACTCGACCAGTACGACCAGGTTGCCTCACAGAATATGTTTATTTACTGGTAGTTCACGACTTGTGTATGTTGCGTAGCTTGCTCCAGGCTCACCGCACTATATGGCGCCCGAGTTATTCCATCAACCGGCAGTTCACAGCTTTGCGTCGGATTTTTGGGCTCTGGTACAGTTAAACTTGATTCCCAGAGAGAATCGGCGATTTACTGATGCTTCTGGCTCTGTAGGGGTGTGTATTGTATGAACTGAGAACAGGTCGGCAACCATTTACACACACTAATTTTTCCGAGTTAGCTCGAATGGTACAGTGTACGGTAATCCAATTTTTTATGAGGACCTACTGTATTTAACCGAAAACAAATATCTGTCTGTGGATCCGAGCTAGATTCAAACAGAGACGGTGGAACTACCGGCCCCTGGATGCGATATGTCGCCTGGGTTTTGCAGCTTGCTGGATCGTTTACTAGTGAAAGACCCGTATCAGCGAATGACCTGGTGCGTCCTACATTGTCAGGTTCAAGTTTAGCTATGGGCCAGCAGAATTTGACTGACGAGAAATCACGGTCAGGGATGAGCTGGTCGATCATCCGGTGTGGGACAATCTGCCTCGCCTCGAGAAACTGGAAATGCCTGCACAGGAAATATTTGATAGAGATTCGCCAGCGTCGGTACAGTAAGTGCTGCCTGTCTTTTAGGTGTGGTTTTCTATGCGCTGATCGCGCAGTGAATTTGTACTCTTTCATTTTGACGCAGTAACATTTCAAGTGGCTCTGCTGACGATGAAGAAGACCCTGGGGATGACAGGGAAGACGATGACCACACAACCGACCACGATCAGAACAGTTATGTTGACAGCAACGTAGGTTCCGACGCCGCTACTGATGATGTTCAACAGCCGCGCTCGAATGAAGTTGAGGCAGCCTCTCCAATGCACAGGAGTGGTGATGATGGCAACGGTGAAGTTTCAGGTTTTAGCAATTCTGACTCGGACGAGGTATCAAGTACTCCACCCGCTATAACCCATGCTACCCACCGTGCAAGCCTCGGTGAAGTACGACCTGTGAGTGCACCTAATCAGCGAGCTCGTTCCCCGTCCATCAATAACACGGAGAGTGGTGATGAAACACAAGGCGATCTCTTTGTTGAACCCCCCGACGTGCGCCATAGATGGAGGACTGCGAACGCGCCTCATTCAGCACCGCCTGTTCTCCGGCACGCTACAAAACAGCGAATACAGCTGAGCAGTTTGTTTGACCGAAGTGGTGTACCAGGAAGCGGGCTACGCAAAATTTCGAAGTTAATATTTACGGCTGCTGATTGCCGTGTGAAATCTATCATCGGGAACAACGACATCAAGATCGATGACTTGCCACGCGTTCAGGCAAACCTAATCCGGTTTACACTAATTGCACCAGAAGGCCTGTTGTCATGCCCGACTGAGGCATTGGAAAATCAGCTCAAGGAGATTTATATCAGTCTGAAGTCGTCGCGCGCTGACGTTCAAGAGAAGCTCAGTGTTATGGCATACTTGTTCTCTCTCAGTTGCCACGCCCGTTTGGCGCACGTGATCGTGAACAGCTCCATCCTCAAACTTTTGATTCGCATGCTGGCACAAGAAGTGCAGGCAACAGCATCGAACAAGACGATACTATCCATGGTGTGCCTCGTTCTTGGCGTCCTCTTTCGATTCGCAACATTTATTGCGCCGTCTTCTCCGGACCAGCTACACCTTCTTGTGAAGACGTTGTTGGAGGTTGTAGGCGAGCCGTCAAGTGAGCGTAGAGACGAAGAATTTACCGGAGAAAGTGGATTGCAGCCTCGTCCGCTAGCCCTGGCCTGTCTTGGAGAATTACTTTTTTACATCTCCACACAGCAAGAGTGGGAACTGCCCATTGATGGTGTGGAGGCTGTACTCACCTGCGTAGACGACTCCAATGTTTCAATCCGCTACTATTCTGTGAGGACGCTAGGCAACATGCTTATCCACAGCGCAGATTCCCTGCTGCCGCAATTGATGAGTGACAAGATTGTATCGACTCTAATCCGCGGGCTATTGCAATATGCCACCCCAGCGTCCGATGACCAAGACCACCGGCATGAGGAAAAGATGCTACTCGCATTGCGAACTACAACAACTGAGGCTCTCGCTCAGGTGTTGAGGCATATCCGCACCCCATCCTCAGCCGCGAATCTACCCTCTCGGTTGAAACGATCGGTAATGCTGTTTTTCGCCAAGCCAGATATTTTGAATGCGGTGTGGCGAGGTGTCCAAATTACACGAGGTTGGACTGACTTGGCAATTGCATCGCTTAATATTGTAAACGCGTTCTTAGATATGAAGCTGGATGCGGAGAGAGAAGCAGAGTCTGCAGCGATCAAAGCAAGCCGCACATTATTGTTGGAGCGCATCGTGGGTCTCACAACAATTCAGAAATTTTTGGATATTGACAGTGATGACGTCGATAGCGAGGGTCTAACTATCTTACGGGCAAAGAGCTTACTGATGCTCCATTTGGGCGTACAGTTGAATCGGAGCTTTCTTCTCTCATTTGTGCAAAAGGGCTCGTTGAACCTTGTGGAAAAAATGTTGGACTCGATCACAGTCAAGGTGTCAACTGTCGAAAACAACCCCGGTTCACCAGAAAAGAAGCTGTCCGCGTTTGAAATGTATTTAGCGCAGTGTGCTCTGAATGTGTGCAAAGTTTCGATTCGAATGGCGTTGAAGCTTGGTGCCGATTGTTTCTCTTCTTACGAAAATGGAGACGACGAATGTAACAACGCAGAGCATCGAGCACCTAGAATATCGCCAATTCCGTTCCAGCTTTTCGGTGGGTTGATACGAAATCTAAACTGCCGACAGCAGCTTTTCACCTACTTCATTGCAAATGACACCAAACAGTACACGTTTTTCCTCCGCCTGATGTCCAAGCTTTTCACGGCATTTCCAGATGAGATTCTAACCTTACGGGGGGGTGCCGAGGCAACAACGACAGTAGCTCAATATGTTTCGGAGATTTTACTGGACTTGTTTGAACTCGCAGCCAGGGAGGCCAATGACATTGCCTTGGCGGAGAAAGAATTGCTGTTCACCAATTTGCTGCCCGCAGTAATAAATCACGTATATGGAGAACCTGGGAGAAACCATCAAGATATCGCGGAGAATTGCCTCCACATCCTTCACGCTGTCTTGCTGGATTTCGACTATGAGGATGATAATGGAGACTACGAGTTCTACGACCCATTCATTCGGTCGGTACTTCTTCCCCACCTAAACATGCTGCTGAATAGTCGCAAGGTTGTGATTGAGAAGATTTGGAGTCTGTCAAGCGAACTGCTTTTCGGCTTACTCTCCAGTGATTCCTCTCTTCTCAGGGAATCAATGAATCTCAAAGTGGTGTCCACGGTTCTGGGTTTGCTGAACGCACCGACCGAGTTTCAATCTTTACCTTCACACGCTATCGAGCTCGTCCAAATGCTGATAGACTCGACTGATGTACATGCCGATGCATTATTTGAGTCGGGGATCGCCACGAGTATAATCGCTGGACTGGCGTTCACTTCAAAAAGGAAGGCCCTGAAGGGAAGTTTGATGGATATGACAGTGATCTTGCTGAATTTGCTCCATCAACAATTCGAAAAGATGCGTCAACCAGGACATGCTTCCGCCCCTGTCGGGTTTGACGATCTGGTTAACTGTGGGCCTTTGATGCTTCAGCTGTGTGCTCGGCACAACGTCGTGCAAACGGAGCCCCAAGACGAGAATGATACTACTGAATCTGAGGTTTCGCTCGGAAGGGATGAGCTGGCGGATTTAGCTTCACGCTGCCTCGTGTTTCTATCTCAGGTAAAATTTGGTTGTGTTGAGCCACCATAACGCGCTGCTAACATCTCTTGTGTATATTTGCTATTCAGATATTTGGTGAACAGTTGAATGAGGTCATGTTTACACAAACCAAGGCATCCCAGTCTGAGCTGAACGGTTCTGTCTTGAGGTAAGACTGAGCCAGACCATGATACCTACTTCTCGCTGCTAACATACGGTATTATTATCGCTTTTGCGCAGCTCGCTCTTGCTGTGCTTACAACCAACCGATCAGAATGGTGACGGAGTCGTGGTGCTGCGTGTGCTACTCACGCTGAAAAACAGTTTGCGTTGTCAAGACAATAACGCCCACGTGGGTCACTGGATGTCCAGAAACTCTCGCGTACTGAGCACTGTCACGGCGCTGACATCCCCAAGACAATCATCTGGAATCGACGAGGAGGAAATGCAGGCGAATCGCCCATCGGTTGGCGACCAGATATCGAAGGCTGCTGCAGCGATCGTACGCATCTGCCGCTCTTCAGACCCCCGATGATTTTGCAAAATGCCGACAATGGTGCCCATGAATAGATGCATGTAGGGCAAGGTATCCAACTCGCCTTCAAAAATGTCCATTATGTTCCAATGATTAGCGATCTACTACGTACACGTAGTACGTCTTGAGTGCCAAGCGTGCCCTACGCGTAGTGCTGTTTAGACTCTTCCCATTGCAAGTTGGGATAGATTTGGAGGTCCAAGCGCTCCGCAACCTCGTTGAGGTTGGAATTGTCGCCCTCAAACAGTCCCTTGAACACCACATTCACAATGTGTTCATAGCGCTCCTGCAGCAGCTTCAGCTCGTGAGGCGTATCGGGCACCGCTCGCTCGACGAGAACTGCCAAAACCAAACACACCTGGCACGCCACCACGAAACTAAAGGCTCGAACAGTTCCAGTCTGGTCTTCAAACAAGTCGGACGTCCACAGGATAAGTGCCGAGTTCGTGCCAAGCGCGATGTACGTCATGAATCGGAGAATGTAAAACCAAACGCCAATGTCCTTCGCCGGATGGGGGAACGGTCGGCGATGTACGAAGCAGAGTTTCACAGCATCCACATGAACTTCCAGCAAATTGTTGGCCAGCGCAAGCAGTGGCGTCAGCGGGAATGCCACCACAAACAAGTTGATAAATCCATACTGGATGACCATCTCGTTGTAGTCCTCGAATGCCTCATTGCTCTCGTAAGGCACGAGCTTAGCCTGCTCTTCGATATAGTTGTGGCCTGTCTTCTCCTCTGTGTTAGCCGCTTTGCGTTCTGAGAAGAGCTGGTAGCGGTACTTCAGGTACGGGACAGCCACTTCCGTTGTGTTGCCCACCACAATGCGGATAATGAACAGAGTGAGCAGCTGGTCGCGCAGTTCCCGCATACAGTCATCTTCATACAGGCAAGAGCCTTCGGCTATACGCTTCACGAAAGCAATGTAGAAGAAGGATGCGAACGAGTTGCAGAACTGGAACAGGAAGACCTTGATGACTAAGTAGTTTTCGTACTCAGCGTCCGTTCGGTGGTTTTCGAGGTCGTTCAGCTTTCGAGCCACATTTCGGTAGACCATATTGAGCACCAAAATCTGGATGGCGTTAACCACAGTCACACCAAACGTTAGCGGCGTCTGATACTTGGCGTTGATGTGGTTGCTTTCCAAATTATTGCTGTCATTTATCCAATGCTTCAGCACGAACAGACCAAAGAGTGCCACGACCACGATTCCGACCATCACGGTCACGACCAAGACAGAGACGATGAATGCACGACGGCGCTTGGTCTTGCTCTCATATGTCACCTCCTCGATATCTGTGACCGGGTGATAGCTTTTGGTTCCGCGGAATTGCGGGCGGTAACGGAACGACTCGTGCAAGCCACTTAGACCCCAGAGCGAGTCCAAGAGACCATTCTTGCGTTTCCACAACTCGGAAAACAACGACGACCATAGCACCACAAAGACGGCAAAGGCGATAAGAATGTAGCCTTGTTGGTTGGTACCCGTGACAGCCTGGCGCGCTTCAATATAAACAAACGTGATGATACCCGCGATAGCTGGGAAGACAAGCATCTTCGTGTAGAACTCCAGCCAGGCGAAATACAGCGCGATTTTCTCTCCAAAGTAGTATCGGATCTTGTGTAAAGGTTGGTACAGCATGGTCCAGTGTAAAGCCCACGAGTGCCGCAGGTTTTGCAACGCCTTGGGGTCGTGGAGAGCAAACATTTGGCCCTCCAGATACCCGGCCGCTTCCAGAGCGTCTGCGTTAATGTGGCGTTCCACGATGCCTTCTGCGAGGCGAATACGGTCCTTTTGCGAGAACAACGACTC
The DNA here is from genome assembly GCA_001314425.1 of Phytophthora pluvialis. Taxonomy (NCBI): domain Eukaryota; phylum Oomycota; class Peronosporomycetes; order Peronosporales; family Peronosporaceae; genus Phytophthora; species Phytophthora pluvialis. Next base: position 37,540 of record KQ473633.1, on the reverse strand, counting down.
CTCTTTCTTCTTTCCCCACTTGATCGGGTAGCGACGGTAGAAGGGCTGGTACTTCTCCTCGTGACGATACTCGGCGAACGGGGCAAAGTACGTCAAGGGGTCGTACGGCAGCGCAAAGATGGACGTCACGAAGCGGTCCCAATGGCTTCCCTGGACGCGGCGGTAGGTCTCGTCCTCGACAAACAGGCCGTCAGCCTCTTCAGTGTGTCCCCACAGATCAAGAGCACTGCGCAGCTCCGGGTGGAATTCTTCTCCGCGCGTCACCAGCAACGGGTCCATCTCCGGGTGCTCCGCATTTTCATCAGCGCAGCCGCGCGTCCGCCTCAAGTGGTCCATCGAGTTGTGCCACCCCTTGTCCCCCATCTCGCGCCGCAGCGTCTTGAGCTTCTGCTCGTGCAGCGCCTTGTCGAAAGGCTTGTTGCTGACCTGCAGTCTGTAGTTGGTGCGATCCGCTTCCACTTTCAGGTCGTCGTTATCAGCCTTGATGGTCATGATGATCTCGTCCGCGTCGCAGCTCAGGAACATGCGCGTGGTGAGGCCGCACGCGAGCTGCACGCGGCGCGCAATGGCCGTGGCCACGAGTTCGCAGAACCTAACCTCCGTGGTGGCCTCTGCGTTGCCGACGAACTGCTCGTACTCGTTCTTGAGCAGCTGCTGCTGCGTCTCGAGGCGGCGCTGCTCGCCCATCTCGCTGTGGTCGTTGCTCGTGTCCATGACCACGTCGCAGCCGCGCTCGTCCAGGTAGCAGCGCCGCGTGCGCAGCACGCGCTGGAACAGGTCCACCACGATCTTGTCGGCGCGCTGGCTGCGCTCCGGGTCCTTGCCCATCAGGAGCTGCACGAAGCTGCGCAGCGTGAAGTCGTCGGGCTTCTTCAGCTCGCCGCCCTCGCGGCGCGGGAAGACCATGACCAGGTCGTGCTCGTACAGCGTCTTGTCGCTGCCCGCGGAGCGCAACACGGTCGACGACGCGCTCTGCATGGAGCTGAAGTCCATGTCCACGGCGGCGTGCGCGGCCGCGGGGGACGCGAACGCGTCGTACGCGTCGGCGTCGCGCGAGAAGGTTGGCATGGCAGGAGTGATGGTCTTGCGCTCCAACACCGCAAATCTGCAAGTGACACATGCAATGTGGTGCCGCGGTCCTTTTTCTTCGATGCGTCGAAGGCGCGGATTGGCGAAAAAGGTGCATGTGCTCAAGAGGTCGAAAAGGCTCAGGTTGATCGAGATCGATGGTAATCGCCTGCAGCTGCGATGGAAAAAATCTACTGCACAACGGTATCGAGCAAGGAGAGAGTGCTCAGTCCACATTGTCCTGGATCCTTAACAGGTCGCATCGACCAAAGGTGGACGGATTTGCCGACGCGTTGAAAAGAGCACGGAGAGGATCTGACTACGATGCGACGTCGTGGTGGCCTATCGGTTGTGCCATTGTTTGCAGGACCGACGACCACGACAAAATACTCGCACCACGAGCCAGCCAGTAAATGTGCAACTAGATCGTTATGCTGGATACGTGGACATGTTTGTATGTTTGTATTGTGGATGAAGGCGAAAAAACACACAGTTGAGATCGTAGAATAGTTACAGTAGTTCCGTGAAACGCCTTGGTCACTTGTAGTATTAATAAAGCATTAGAGATTTTGACTTTTTTGCCCTGCAATTGGGGTGCTTCGGTAATAAGGTCTGAGTCGACGGAGTACTGGGTGATATTTCTGTTCGTAATGCAGAAGCTATTTGGCTGATGATGTATTGTGCCTTTCACCTATTTTGGCGGGCAAGCAGTTAATTATGGCGTAATTAGATCCTTAAATAGGTGATCTACCCTGATTTAGCGCTATTTATGCCTAGGATTGTGAGGTCTTCCCCTACACCTTGGACCAACATTTGCAAGCTCATAGGTGGAGATAGACCGGGGTAGAGCCCGAATGGCGGGTAGCAAACCGCCAATCGCCCATGTGTTGCTCTAACTCGGGCGGGATTAGCTTATTCGGCTCTAAAGCAGCCTCGCCATCGCCTAGATAATTTCGCCCAAGGTCGCGCCTCCAGAATTAACCCATAATTAACATGGGAGATAGCTAACTGAGGGCAGTTTTAGGGGTAATAAGTGAATACATTTAAGCCAGAATTATCACGGCAGAATTATTGAAAGGCACAATACTTACATGTAGTAATACATTTCCCTGGGAGAACAGCTAGAAGAGCTGTATGGACAGCCTCACACAGATTAATTCGTCCAAAAAAAATTGCTTGTACCTCAGTAAACTTTCGCACAACATTATTGCCGCGACACACGACGTTTGCACAGTTTTTGCCGTAGTGGTTGTAGCAGTCTGGAGCTTGCCAGGAGGAGCATCAACAGCGCTGCGGAGCCGTCTCGGCTCCAAAGTTGACCAACAACTTTCGAGCACTTTTGCTCGAAGGCTCACAACCCCAACCAAAAAGTATGGGTCTTGAGAACTCAACAATGACCATCAAGCTCGCGACCAGAGCGATGGATACACAGAGAAGTACCCAAGTCCACATCGAGGGGNAAATGACTGGGACCGACGTGGGGGCAGACAGGAGCGGGCATAGGAAGTCATTAGGAGGGAACTAAGTGACATCAATGTACCTCAACGAAAACCAAAACAAATATGGGCCTATATGTTGGAACTATTCGCGCTCAAACAGCTGATGGACTGCGCTTTTTGCCTCATATCGCCGTAACAAGCTGCTGAAGTTACGTTATACAATCAAGAGGTTAATCGAAATAGATGAGAACGGGTTGAGGAAGAGTCAAGAAGAATGACAACGATGCAATTTCCGTCCCAATGTCTACACAATCAAGTGGTTGATGAGTATCAACGAGATCGATTCTGGAAGAGTAAATTAACCTGATTTGGGCTGTCCAGCCTTTCAGGCTATCCCAGTATAACAATTTCAGCAATGCAGCACGTTACACTTTTTTACAGCAGTCCTCCCAGCCTAAAGCAACGCACCCTTGTAACTGTGTTGTCTTCAAAAACAGGCAAAAGGTTTAAATTTAGGGGAATTCCAAAAGGGGAATCGAATCAAAAAACATTTTTAAAAAACTTGGTTAAAATTCAAGGCGCGTGATTTAGATTAGATTTAATCAAACCAGTCCCACCATCGAACATATCTTCTGATTTTTGGGTATTCTCTATCACCGGATCATGACGTCTCGTGGTCAGCTTTGCCCACACCTGGGTTCAGTATGGGGGCCACTAGCGTTGGAGAGAGGAAAATAGCACACGGCGCCACGTACGAGGAGCTCGCGCATCATGATGGCGGCGTCCTCGGGCTTCACGGGCGCGTCCACAGGTCGCTCCGATACCTCCGGAGCGTCCACCATCCTCCCGTCTAATACCGAGCCCGGTCACAGCTCCAGCGACGCGGCAGAGGACGAGTTCAGCTCCTTCGAGCGGCTCTCGGATCCTTTCGGCGACATCTACGGGGCCGAGGCGGACTTTGGGGACTTCAAGGGCGGTCAGGAGCAGAGTGGTGGTCCTTCTGCAGCTGCCGACGGCTCCTCGCTCATGTCGTTCTCGCCTCTGACGGCCCCAGCAGCAACTGCAGCGCCACCGACGCTGTTACCGTCGATTAGTGGCGAAGTCGACCCTTTCGCAGACATTACAGGGGGCCTGGGGGCTGCTGCTGATACTGCAGACGTAGCAGGACAGAAGACGGAGACGGGGGAGAAGTTTGGAGGCGATGCGGCGGTTGCTGCGCCTCCGACGTCCACGTCGTCGGCGACGTCGGCCATCTTGGACCTGGTGTGGGGCAATACGACGCAGGATTCGGAGACAAACCCGCTGTCAATGTCGTCGACGTCGGTGGGCGGTGCGTCGGCCGGTGGGAGCAGGACGGCGTCCAACCGGAGCGGGTTTACGCTCCCTCCGCCGCCGTCGACGAAGTTTGCGACGTTCCCTTCGGCTGCTGCTACGAATACGCCGGAGGCTTCGAGTGGGGACTTGCTGTCGTTCTCACCGGTGCAGGCGTCGGCACCGAGCGACCCGTTCTTTGGCATCAGTACCGATACTAGCGAGACGAGTGCGGCAGCTCCAGCGTTCGGCAGTGATGACCTATTCACACTGACGGCCACGCCACCGCTGTCGACGACTTCTTCTTCGGCGCCGACGTCGTTGCATGGATCATTTGCTTCGCTGCACGAGGAAGTGAAGCCTCCGGTGCTTTCTCCTTCCACCCCCGGATCTGTGGAGGTCAAGGCGTCTCCACGTGACCCGTTTGCTGAACGCACAACCCGGTCATTTGGCTCGTTGAGCTCGTCGTTCGTGGGTGTTGGGGCGGTAGAAGACACAACTGGTCGCAATGGTGCGCACTCGTCGCTTAGCGCGTTTGCATGTGCTACTCCTGAGGCTGCTACTACCTCCAGTGTGATGCCTTCGCCCTCGTCGGCTCCACCATCGCTGCGCAGCTCATTCAAAATGACAGAAGGTTTCATGGGTTTTGCGTCGGCCGCTGATGAATCCGATGAAGTGGACCCATTCGCAGAAGCAGGACTAGCCGCCCCTGAGGAGGTGCCTTTGGCTGAGGCTCTTGCAGCGTGGAGTACGTCGTCTGCTGAGCCAGCCGTTCTGACAGAGGAAGAAGACACTCAAGAAGACAAATCTCAAGAAGGGGCGATTGAGGAACAAGTCCAAAGTGCGTCAGCCGATGGCGCTAATTCTACAGTCGCTCTTAAACGACGAAGCGATAGTTCGGATTCCATCGAACAAACAAAGTCAGCAGCCACGGAGGAAGACTCACAGGAGCGTTGGCTGGACGCTGGTATCGCCACCACATTTGCATCAGATCACAGTGACGACAACATTACCGACAGTGTGTTTACACAGGGCCAGCAGGATGTACCCATTGTTGATTTTCCAGCAGCACTTGCAGAGTCCGAAAGCACATCCTTCGTGGCATTTACCGAGTCAGCAGAAGTGTGTCCTGTCACGGAGGACGATCACAAGGTGATTTCCCCTGTCGCTGATGAAAACGATGATGAAGATCATGCTCTTGGTCTTCAAAATAATGCGTTCGAAGATGACGAATGCGAGAGCGACGAGGATGACGATGTATCAATAGTTTCCAGTGATGAAGTCGTCTGTGCTGCAGCACAGCAGTCTACAATAGAGGAGAAACCGGATCTTCTCGAGACGAAGCAGTCCGACCCGTTTGCATTCTCAACCGCAGCGACGGATGCGGATCTCGACAGCGCTGGCTTTGGTTCAAATAGTGGTGTATCGGAGGATTCTTCGCTTCGCAACAATCTGGTTAGCGCGTCGCCATGTGCTTCCGATACAGCTTCAGTAGAGTTTCCTGTTAACTCCGACAACTTTAATGAGAGTACTGCGGTTGAAGCACTCCAGGAAGAGAGTCAAGAAGAGACTGGTGGCGGAGATGACGGTGATGATTTTGGTGACTTCGGAGGATTTGAAGCACCAGCACCGACTACGGCCAGTGCTGCTATAATCCCAGACGCCTCGCCGTGGGGCACATTCCCATCACCAACTCCAGTACAGAATATACCAATTGAGGACGAGGATGAATCGTTTGGAGACTTTGCAGGACCCTCTGCTACATTGTCCGATACGACTCCTGGTGCCGTTGAAGATGATGGTTTTGCGGATTTTGCACAGAGTGACAAACCCAGTGGTGACGACGAATTTGGCGACTTCGGTGACTTCGCGCAGAGCTCTGGCCATGACGCGGAAGGCTTCTCGGATTTCAAACAGTCTGACTCGCTAGCCTTCGGCAATGATAGTTTTGGTGACTTCGCCCCTGTCATTGCACCTACTTCTGTGGAAACGACTCCTTCGATCTTGTCAGCACCATCGTTTTCGAAGATCGAGTTGGCGTCATTCTTCAAGGAGGCCTTCGCAACGGAGCCTGTTCCGACAAGCTCTGCCGCGGTTCCCGATAGCCCAACAGATGTGAAAGATGTGAATATTGCTCAAGATTCGTCTACAGAATTCGTCCAAGACGTGTTTCGCACCATGTGGGATGAGTATATCACCATCGTGGCTGCAACGGGTCGCCAGTCTTCATCCTCGTCGGGGTCGCTTTCGTCTTCGTCCGAACCGAACGAAAATGGGGAGCGTGTGCGTTTGGGCAGGAAGACTACGCGCGCGTCCAAGTATTTAAAATACGTGCTGTCCGAGAAGATTCAAGAGGCTTCCCGACAGAACGGCATCTTCCCGCATGGCTCTGAAAGACATGAAATGTATGTAGGGTATGCTGCCTCCGGTGACGCTGAACGCATGCGTGCTGCCCTCAAGGAGTTGCAAGACGCTCTGTTCCACAGCTCAGTGAACGACGCTATGATGCGAATAGCCAAGCAGGCTGCGCTGTCAGCCAAGGCCAAAATTGCTGAACAAGCTGCTCAGCAACAGGCAAGTTCGCGTGGTGGATCCTTATTCTCCACAACGCGTCACCTGCTCTCGCGAGGTGGAAATGCAGCAGGGTCTGGAAACAGCGGCATTGACAGTAAAGGGGACCACGCTGGAGCAGACACCCCTACCGGTGCCTCTGTCCAGAAACTCGCTCGATTCTCGTTCGCCAATAGTCACGATGACTCGGCAAATGGTCATCGTGGTGTCAATAGTGGTGATGAGAGAGGGTCTGAGGGGAGCGACCACACAGGGCACAGTAGCGGAAGCGACTCTGAAGCGGCAACAAGTGCCGGAGACAGTAGGACCCGCAGCCAAACCCTTTCAAATAGCGGCAGCAGCAACGGCGGACTGATGAAGAAGTTCCAGGACCGTTTCTCGTTTGCAAGCTCAAGGTACCGTCAGCGATTCGTGAGCCTTCGACGAAAGGGGCAATCTGGCGAGGAGGTGCGGAAGATGGAGCTGAATTTGGATGCCATCAGCGGAGGCCTGGACGAAGTGAAGTGGAAGTGTGCCATGTTCCTGTACGACGTGGAAGAGGTGGCACATGTGGCGCCTTCGCAAATTAGCATCCTTTCGTACCCCAGCAAGCTGCCGCTGATGGGCAAGACTGACCGTAGTGCATTGACGAAGCTGGTGAAGCCTGACACCATTTGGACAGTAGATATTGGCGCCAATAACAGCGACATGCTGAACGAATGGTGAAGGGGGAGCGGATGCGATCAGTAGATGGAAGTGAAGAGTTTGACATCGTGGGAAGCCCAAGCGAGAGAGTCACAAATGCACAAAAGGGAAACCAATGTTGCTACTTCAGTACGCTTGTTGTTGATATTCTGCTTGGACGCTTTTCCAATAGCTATATCTACCACGTTTTCGAGAACGAAGGGCAGCACTTTGGACGTTAAAATAGCTAGCGTTTCATGCGAGGCGATGTACTGGCTGCAAGCGTGCATGTTCACTTCTCGTGAGCATGTCTATCCTCATGACAGCGACTATTTTCGATCCCATGCTTGAGAGCATGCCCACGTTCCCAGCTAGCCTCCTCCCCCTGGATTAGTTGAGCACTGCACCATTCTTCAAACCGCCCAAGACCAAGTCTCCAGTAACACCAGGTCGACGACATGAATGAGGACGTCGGCAGTGCCGGCACCTCAATGGCCCAAGGCCGTCCTGGCACCGGTGCATCAGTAGTGAATGAACACTCGATTCAAGTCGATTTCCCCCCGAAGAACAAGCCTGCGTCGATCTTCTACAACTTTGGCGCAGCGTCAGATGCGTACGAAAACACCCTGTTCGAGAACGACTTGGTGATGATTTTCCCGTTGCACGAAGGTGGAGAGCTCAAGAAGCCCGAGTCGTTTACCATGCAAGCGTTTGCTGCCTTGCTACTGGGGAGTGATACGAAGCACAATCACCACCCTTTCCACCGCGTACTTCGAACCCCTCGCTGTTTCCTGGATGAGCGGGGAAACGACATGTTGGAAGCAAGAAGTCCAGGCAAAAGTGGCACCGGGGATCCCAGCACGCTCGATATTGAACGCCAACTACTTGAAGCCGAGTACGAGAACCTTATAGGGTCCACTGAGCCCACAACGGAACGTCGTTTCTGCGAGTTGGTGGCCACTGCCATTTCGCGTCGCGTTCAACTGGCTTGCGGTCTCACGACGCGGATGTTTCTCAGTTGTGATGGGGACGAAATTATCATGTCGGTGAAGTCGGAGAACGATGACTTGCGTGTGGAGGCTGATCGCACCAACTACCGCCTGCAGTTGAGTAACAAGCCGTTCGGCGCTATGCTCCACAGGGACAAAATCTCCGACCTAAGGCGTGAAGTTGGGGCTGCTGGGTGGCAAAAGTCTTTGGACCACCTACGAGAGAAACGCGGCGACGCAAGTGACACGACGGATATCCCGGAAATGGATCCGCTACTTGTGTCGCGCGGCGACGAGTTCCACCCACTCGTTCGTAAAGCACTTCGCCGCTGGGGACACAGAGAAGAAGCTGACGGCATGTTCTCGGACGATAACAACCACAGTCAGACTGCGTGGAATCGTTTCTGGGCGTCGATCTTCTCGATACACCACGACCCGATGACGTACTTTGCGCCATTCGCCGATTACCGCCACGAGCCGGAGTTTCAGCCGTACTTCCGTCGCTACCCGGTGAACTGGGGCGGCACGAAAGAGCAAACGCTGTTTACCCAGAAGGACCGCATTCGTCTCGCGTCGGGAATCGTAGATCGACACCTTAACTTGGATGCGCTTCAGGATGCGGGGTACCTGAAGGATCAAATGTTTGCACTCCACGATAAAGCTGCGCTCGACGAGTTGCGTGCGACGTGGGCGTTGAATGTGAAGATGCTTTACCAGCCTCTCCACAAACTCCGCTACTACTTCGGAGAGAAGATCGCTCTCTACTTCGCGTGGCTTGAGTTCTACACGAAGATGTTGATCTTCCCATCCATCGCAGGGATTATTACTATCATCTACGAGAATGAACGAGACGAAGAAGGGAACGACAACAACCGCGGGTACGTTTTGGTCGCCTTCGCAATCTTCGTGGTGATTTGGTCCTCGACATTTTCCGAGTTGTGGAAGCGAAAGAATGGTCTCCTTGGCTCGCTTTGGGGGTGCCACGGCTTCAACGAGGTTTTCCGGTACCGCCCTCAGTTCCGGGGAACGAAGAGCTACGACCCCGTCACCGATGCGGAAGAGCTGACGTACGAGAGCCGAGCAAAACGTCACCGTTGGTTTGTCGTGTCGGTCACCATCGTGACGATCATGGTTGGAATTGTCGTCGTGGCACTTGTCGGACTGTTTGTGTTGAAACATTACATCAATGACGGAGACAACCTACGGAACATCGACATCAAGTACCGGACCCCTCTGACACTGGCCGTGACGGTCGGAAATGCGATCCAGATCTTGATTCTCAATATGGTCTACAGACTTGTTGCCCGTAAGCTGAACGATCTGGAAAACCACCGCACGGATGGAGAGTACGAGAACTATCTAGCGATCAAGGTGTTCTTGTTCCAGTTCTGTAACTCGTTCGCCTCCTTCTTCTACATCGCGTTCATCAAGCGTGAGGCTGAAGATTCTTGCCTATATGGTGACGACTGCATGAAAGAACTGCGTGATCAGCTGCTGGTTCTGTTCCTGGTTCGCATCGTTGTGGGGAACACAACAGAAGTGGCGATCCCGTATCTCAAATATCGCTACCAGCTCTACGCTGAGGGCAAGGCGCAGGAAGAAGACAAGAAGAAATTGGGACACAATTTCATCGAAGCCCAAGCGAAACTGGCGCCGTATGAAAGCAACGAAGCGTTTGAAGACTACAACGAGCTGGCGATTCAATTCGGCTTTCACAACCTGTTTGTAGTGGCGTTCCCCCTGACACCGCTGCTAGCGCTCGTGAACAATATGGTGGAAGTGCACGTGGATGCATCGAAGCTCTGTTTCGGCTGCCGCCGTCCGTTTCCCCACCCAGCTAAAAGCATTGGAGTGTGGTTTTACATCTTCCGGTTCATGACGTACATGACCGTAGGAACGAATGCGGCGCTTATTCTGTGGACGTCGGACTTGTTTGAAAACTATAGCGGAACTGTGAAGGCTTTCAGTCTCATTGTTGTTTGGCAAGTGGGCGTGGCGATCTCACTCTTCATTGAGCGAACGGTGCCGGACATGCCGAACCACCTCGGCACGCTTCTGGAACGATACGACCACATTGTAGACGTGGTTTTCAAGAATCTGTCAGAGGGTGATGTCTCTCACCTCAACGAGGTGTCGGAGAACCTGGACCTGACGATCTACTCCAACGATCAGTGGGAGGACAAGAGTGCAGACGTGAAAGCAGTGATTGAAATGCACGACCGGGAGAATGAAGTGAGGGCGGCTGGAATCCCTCATCACGAACTCGAGACGGTGAACGAATCAATTCGAAACATCGAGGACAACGAATCCACGGTGTAGGTCCATAGATTAACGGCATTTTGCCTTGCATACATAATTCACATTCGATCATCACTGGAGACTGCTTCACCCTTAACCTCAGGATTGTAGTGGCTGCATGACCCATGGTATCACATGGCATTACTCATCGCAATAGCCTTCCTAGACGTAGTTTCTCTCAGCCAGTAACTTCCAAAAGCTGGCAAAGGAACGATAGTTCTGAGCGTGCAGTATTGCTTCCAGAGAGAAGTCTGTAATTGACTCTGAGAATGGGATCTTACGCCAGTTGATCAGCAAAAACTCCGAGTCCGTCGAACTGGGCGTCGAACCCACGGTCGCCAAAGCACCGCAATAATAACGGAGTGCCCGACAGTCCATGCCAGCAATTATTCCTTCTCGCCACCCTTCAGAGAATGAACCCGCTTCCGAAAGTCTATCCAGCTCATCACTAACGCGTTTCTCCAGCAGGTATGCATTTCGTAAGGCGCGATGCTGAACTTCAATCTTATCGATCTCGTCGCTGGAAAACCGTTTCTCCAGGCGCACTCTCTGCTGCTGCATGGCTTCAACAAAATCTTGATGCCTCCTTTTGCACAGTGCATTCGGGAGGAAAGCTGGTACTTGGTAAATCGCCGAGCAGCTACTTTGACTAGCTGAGGTGCTGCTTTCGGTGACGATCTGGTTGAGTCTTGATAGCACGGTAAGTACAAAGGTGCTCGTTACGTCCACCAAAGCCTGATAAGCGTTAGGCTGCAAGGAATCAACCGCGCTGTTCGCGAATTTTCCTTGGGCTTTGAGAAATGTAGCAGTCGCCACAGGATTCAATGAGAACGAGCCGATCACGATGTCCTCACACGAAATCGAAAAGAACTCCGACGGGATGAACGGGCCCACTGCGCCAGTCATCATAGAAAGGTGGTTCATCAGGTCGACGAGATGTTGGCGATCGTGCGGGAGTCCTTTGCCACTTCTGAGTTGACACAAAATACTATTTACTCGATCTGCCACGTTCGTTACCACAAGCGCAACTACCCACCACTCTGGACGTGGGACGCCAACGTACTGGAATTTCTCAGTAAACTCGATCACCTGCGTCTGATTTGCCACAAGCCATTGCAGGGCTTTTACAGCGGATATCCAAGACCCCTCTACCAATTTGGGGCACGCCAAAGCATTTGAGCTCCGTGGTTTCAGGCTCCGTAAATGGCTGATCAGACCAAGCAAGGTGCTCGTAAACTCTAAAGTAAGGACAGTCCTGCAAGCCTCGCGCATGAGATGATTGAGTTTGACCGCAAGGCTGTAATCCCCATAGATAGGACCTTCACACTCTGCAGCCAGCCGGCTAACAATTCCTTGCATACACTCGCGCGCTCTGATTCCACCTTCATTCGAAGAGCTGACTCCAATGAGCTTGGCCTTCCAACTCGGTACAACGACGTCAAGATACTTCACCACTAGGTCGCCGCTCTCGTGTGCCATCTGCCCATCCAGGATCACAATTCCAACCAAGTGCACGCTGTGAATCTCCCCCCTGTGCTCAAATCGCACTCGTACATCAATAAACGAAGACCCAGCGCATTTGCAGAATTCCAGTACCAGTGCGAACGCCCACACCTCTTCGCCTTTCAGCACGTCCTTTATCCTCTGCAAATTCACTGCACACGCAACTCGACACAGGTTCATCGCCCGTGTCTCCGTAATCGGCGTACACACCTCCTTGGCCTCTTCCAGGGCCGAGATGCCCCCCATCATGCCTTGATACAACACGGCGGCCTGTCTGAACGACACGCCACCGGCCACAAACGTCACACAAGTGTCCAGCTCCAGCTTGGAATCCACCGAGACCGCGTATCTGGCTTCGTTCTCGTCCACATCGAGCTCCGGGTCCTCGTCGTCCGTCTCACTCTCGTTCTCCTGCCTCTTAAAGCAGCCAAACTCCGCGCCGGGGGGGGCCACTGCCCGCAGCAGCTCGTCCACAACGTCTCCGTCCACCAGGAACGTCCCCGGCCTCTTGACAGTCTCCACGATGACCGCATTGCGCTCCGCGACCTGCTGCTGGCCGCTGCTCTCCGCCACGACGGCCGGCACGACGGCCCTGGGCCTCGTGGAGATGGCTACATTGGCGGGGAAGAAGCGGCGCTTGTCCTCGTCACTCAGCTCCTTGTACTGCCGCCAGCGCAGCGCGTGCTGCTGCTCCAGGTGGCGCCGCATGTTGTCGGGTCTCCAGGGCGGCGAGAAGCAGTGCACCTTGGTCTTGGGCTTGCGGCGCTTGGAGCCTTCGGTCTCGTCGCGCTCGAAGGCTCGGCACAGGAGACACACGGCTTTCGTGGGGGCGCCCGTCTGCGGCTCGCGCTCGGCGACGGCCAGCGCGTACTGCAGCGCCCAGTGCGGCCGGAACTTGCGCGGCGGCTTGGTGGCTGCCGGCGCCATGGTATTGGAATGTGTGCACTTGGTGTGTATTTGGTGTGGAGGTTGTGTACATGTTGAAGGTGATGCATTGGAGACACAAGGTGATTTCTCTAAGTAAAGCAGTTGTTTTAGAAAGGGAGAAATACAAGGCACACGAGAGGGGAAGGACAAGCTCCGTCCTCTCTTGCTCTCCACCACCGTACGGCGCAATCAGGAAGGAAGCAAAACCGACGTCTACGCCTAACGGGAGTTCGTGTTGCCCTGGCCACGCTTGCCCGAGTTCTGCCACTTCGCCAGCTTCGGTACCGATATCCGGTCAGATTCGCCAGCGCGACCCATCTTGGCGGCCTTGCGCTCCGTCAATCGAGTGGCACGTTTGACAGCGGCCATATCGGCCTCGTTGCCGAAACCAGACTGGTCGCGCGGGGTGACAAGAGATGCTGAACGGTTCTTGGACTTGGAACGAATCGCCGACTTGGCACGGGCACGCACATGCAGGTCCGAGCTCTGGGTAGCATCCTCCATGTCCACGTCGTCGCGCTCGCGCTTGCGGCCACGGCTTTCTTCGCCAGACTTCCTCTTCGCCACAACAGCCGCGGCGTGCTTCATGTAACTGGTATCCACGCCAAGAGCCTCCAGCTCCTTCTTCGTATCCGTAAGAGTGCGAAGCTTAGCACGCACCTTACGAGAGACAGAGGAGTGGTTCTTGTTCTTGTTCTGACGGTGATCGGCCACAATGATGGCCTTCTTGTCCCGGATGCGAGAAAGCTTGTCCTTCTGCTCGTCGTCAAGGTCGCTCATCACCTCGTCCTCATCCATAGGGGCGTTGTTCGCCATAGCCTCGTCCTCCTCCTGCTCCAGAGCCTCAAGACGCTTAAGAATCTCCGGGTCCACAAAGTCGACAATGTTCTTGCCGTTCCAGATCTCCGGGATAGCGTCCTGGGTCCAGTCGTCGTTCCCGAGCATGCCCTTGTAGTGCTCCTTGAAGTTGTACGAGTACACGCCAGCACCTCCGTTCGCATTCATCTTGTCCTTAAGCAGCACACGCGGCGCTCCACCGTTCGGGTTGTCACGGGCAGCAAAGACACTGGCCGGGATAGTGATCTCGCGCTGCACATCATCACGAGCCACTGGCATCGCAACGCTAAGGCGGTTGAGCACATCCGCCATTTTGTTTCCCTTGACCTTCGAGTTCACACGGTGAGCCAGCAGCTCATCGCATGCATAGTTCCTGACATCCATGACGTTCTCCTCCGAGTGGTTCGACATGGTGAAGAACTTGGCCTTGGTCTGCTCCACGGCCGTGTTGATCATGTTCTGGTGGTTTTCTGTCAGAGCCTCGAAGCGCATCTGATCGATCTTGTTGCACACGAGCACCAGCGGCTTGTTGGCGAACAGCGGGCGGATGTTCTCGAACAGACCGAGCTGCTGCTCGATGGTGAAGCCGCACTGCTCGGAGATGTCCATGAAGAACAGAATGGACGCCTGCAAGTGCGCGAGCGCCGTGACGGCCTGCATTTCGATGGTGTTACGGTCCTCGAGGGAGTGGTCGAGGATACCGGGGGTATCGATCACCTGCCAGCGCAGGTACTTGTAGTCCAGGTGGCCCACGTACAGCGCCTTGGTCGTGAAGGCGTACGGCTGCACGTCCACGTCGGCGCGGGTGACCATGTTCATGAAGCTCGACTTACCCACGTTGGGGAATCCCGTGACCAGCAGCGTGCGCGTGTTGGGGTCGATGGACGGGAGACGCGACAAGTGCTTGCGCACCTCCTCCAGGTACTCGAGCGACGCCTTCTGCTTCTTGAGCAGCGTGCACATGCGACCGAGAGCCGCGCGCTTCAGCTGCTTGCAGCGGTAGAGCGTGTCGCCGTACTTGATCATGCGCACATAGTCCTTGGCGATGTTGTCGATGAGCGCGCGCGCCGTGTTGACCTGGCCGAGCGCCAGCTTGTAGTGGTCGCGGTCGTACAGGATGTTGATGAGGTCGGCGTAGAACGGGTGCAGGTCGTCGAGGCGCGGGAAGTCGTCGATGATCTGGCTGAGCTTCTCCTGGCACGTCTGCTGCGTGAACTTGACCTTGCGCATGTAGAAGGCGCGGATGCGCGAGATGGCGTACGTCGGGTGGATCACCGTCGGCGTCTTGCGCTGCGTGCGCGTGAGCACGATGTCGATGAAGTCATTGGCCGTCGGCACCGTCTGGATCTTCTTAAAGTTGTACACCACCATCCTCACGTCCAAGGCGAAGGCTCACTAGGAACAACTAACTAGGCACCTCCGACGCCGGTCAAAACAGCGAGTGGAGGTTACCAGCAGCCTTTCACACACGCCGCTTTTGGTTGGCGCAGGGCAAGTGTACCCGTATTGGGGTACCACCTGGTTTCGTGGACGCATGATGTGGTGCACATGACGTTGGTGGTACCTGCCGAGCGGGATACGGTATTCTTATTCCCAGGTTCTCTGACTCACATACAAATTGGCAGTGCAGCCGCGTCGGGTCGTCGCCTCCGCATTCCACGCAAGCAAGGCAAGGTCAAGGCCGAAGGAAGGCCCTCGCTCTGCGCTCCAGGACCCTCTACAGCTGCCCATGTGGACCGTGCTCTTCGGCGACAACGAGGTCGACGCCGCTGACGCGCAGCCGTCGCGCGCGCCTGGCAAGACGCCGGCAGCCGCGCCTTCCCCGCAGCACTCGACGCCGCCCGTGACGCCGTCGCCCCTCGAGCAGCCGGCGCCGTCGACGCCTCCGCCGCAGCCCAAGCCGCAGCCCAAGCCGCAGCCCAAGCCACAGCCGCCGCCCAAGCCTCTTGCGCCCGATGCCAAGGGCAACAGCAGCGGCAAGGAGAGCGACGAGAGCCCCATGGCCATGCTGCTCAAGCGGCTGAACAACCTCATGATCAAAGTGGGCGAGCACGAATTCGAGAAGAAGACGCTGGTGGATCAGGTAAGAGAAGAGAGAGGAGAGAAGGGGGAGTTAGAAGAGGGAGTTGTGTTACTTAACAGTGGTTCGTATGGGCTGATAGATGGAGAAGGAGCGGAAGCTGCTGGCGACCAAGATCACGGGGCTGGAGAAGCAGATCGAGGACCTCCAGGACCAGAACGTGCAGCTGCAGTACAAGGTCGAGTTCACGTCCGAGCCCATGCTCATGGAGCGTGTGCAGGACATCACGGACATGCGGTGCGTGACGCTGCTGAGGATCGTTGGGAGTGATGGGGAGGTATGAGGCTGACGGTTTTTTTGGGACGTGTCTGTTTGTTGCTAGTGACGCACTGGCTGCTGTGAAGAAGCAGCTGGAGGCGGAGCTCCAGGAGAAGGACGAGCAGCTCAGGGGGATAAAGACTGCGCTGACGACCAAGGACAAGGAGCTCAGTGCACTCCGCGAGGAGTACGAGAAGCAGGTCGAGGTCTTGACGGCGGAGCGCGAGGCGGCGAAGGAGGAGGCTGCTGACGCCGTACGGGTAGCTAGCGACGCTGCTGATGAGAAGTATGAGGAGCAGCTGAAGCAGAAAGACGAGGCTCTCCAGACGTTGACGGAGGAGAAGGAGACACTGGAGGCGTCTTTGGCCGAGATGGAGCAGGCTCTGGATGAAGCTGAAGCTGCGAAGGCTGAGGTGCAAACGAGTCTGGAGGAGGTCCAGGCTCAACGTGGGGCGGACGCCAATGCTCTGGAGAAACTGCGACAGGAGTTGGAACAGGTTGCCCAAAGGCACGAGCAGAAGCTGCAGCAATTGAATGATGATGACCAGCAGAAGCTCGAGGCTCTGGAGACGCACGCGCAGGAGCAGGAAACGCTAGCTGCGGAAAAGACGCAGGAGCTGGAAGACTACAAGCACGACTGTGTGGAGCTGTGGAAGATTAACGAGGACCTGAAGCAGCAGATCGCGCTCACGTCGGCTGAGACGATGCTCAAGCAGGCCGAACTCCGCGAAAATGCGCTGTCGGGTCAGACTGTGCTGCAGGACAAGGTGGCCGAGTTGGAAAACCAGCTTGAGGAGCTGCAGGAGCAGCTGAACCGGAAGACCCAGGAAATTGCGGAGCTGCAGGCTGAAGTTGAAAGCCGCGCTATGGTTGATGACGAGGCCTCGGGTGAAGATGATGACAAGTTTGTGGTGGTCGGAGGCGACGGTGGTGCCATCGGCATCCTTACGGAGCAAGTTGCCACTGCTCAACGCGAGTTGACGGAAGCAATGGAATTGAACCTGCACTTGAACAACCGTAACGCATGGCTGGAGGAGCAGTACCAGATGCTCTCCTCTGTGCAGTCTGAGGGGGACGATGAACAGGACGAGTCGGGTGTTGCTAAGCCCTCACCGGAGGAGCGAATCACATACCTGGAGCAAGAGCTCCAGGAGGCTTGCCGTGCTGCGAATGAGAAGGCGGAGCACGTGTCAAATCTGGAGCAAAACTACAGCGCTCTCTCGACTGAGTTTGACCGTCTCCACTCTGCCCACAACGAGCTGGTCGAAGTAAAGCAAACTGACGATGCCACACTGAGCAATCTAAGGCAAGAGCTTGAGTCGCTGCGGGCTTCTCAGGAAAATGCCTCGGACAAAGACCAAGCACTGTACGCAAAGGATCAGGAGTTGGCGGAGCTTCGCTCGACCAATTCAACGCTGGTCGGTGATGTCGAACGCTTGCGCAATGTGGAAAGCCAACTGCAGCAAACCCATGACGCACTGATTCAGGCACAGAATGGCGTTGCTGAAGCTCAAGATGCCAATACGAACATGCAGCGCGAGCTAGATCAGTTGAGGGATATATCTGCTGCTGCCTCAAAGAGTGATGATCGCGTAGGTGCGATTCAAAATGAGCTTGACCAGATCCGATCTGAGAAGGACTCACTTGCTACACAGCTGACTCAGTCGCAGGCTTCCATCCACGATCTGCAGGTGAAGCTCCAGGGACTGGAGGGTATCGTGAACAGCCAGATGAATGATAAGAAGTCTCTAGAGCAGCAGCTTCAGAACTTGCAGGCGATGGCACAGGAGAACATGGAAGGTTCCTACGAGCTCCAAGCCAACCTGGAGTCCACGATGGAGGAGTTGGAAAAGACTCAAGCCCAGTTGCGAACTGAGCAGGAGAAGTGTGCGAGGCTTCAGCAGTCCGTCGAGGAGGCCAAGCAATTGTCCATCTCCCGCGACGAGCTGGATCGTGCCCAAAATGATATTGCCCATTTGGAGCAGCAGGTTCGCCACTTCCACGGTCTGGAGCAGTCTCTGAACCAGCAGTTGCAGGACGCGGTACGCTCCAAGGATGCAATTGTTGTGGAGCTGCAGGCTGCACACTCGGAGCGCGTCGCAGCCGAGGAAGAACAGAAGAGACTGAAGGCGTCGTATGAGCAGGCGACAGCGCAGCTTTCTTCCACTCAGTCTTCGACCAGCGAATTGCAACGCACGAATGATGATCTTTCGCGCTCACTGGAGCAGACTCGTGCCAAGGCGATGCAAGCAGAGCACCAGATTAATGCTATGCGTGCAGAGCACGGTGAGGCGCAGAAGCAGGTCGAGACGCTTACGAAGAAGAACCTTTCGCTGGTGTCGGAAGTTCAAAGCATGCGTGATGAGGTCGACAAGCAGCAGCAAATGGCGCGTGGTCAGCTCGAGCAGCTCAAGGCGGCGCATGCCGACGTTCAGCGTCAGCTGTCCGAGGCTACTCAGACTCTCCAAGGTAAGGATGCCGAGGTTGCTGCGGCAGCACAGCGAAGCCAAGCCAATGTGGCTCAGCTCGAGGATCTTGTCAATCGCTACAAGGCAGACAAACAGTCTTCGGACCAGCAGTTGGCACAGCTTAATGCTGAGTGTGAGCACCTTCGCCAGGTCCACAATGAAGCCAAGACAACGGCGGAGCGCTCACAGCACGAGCTGGAGCAGATCCGCGCGCAGCTGAACGCAACCCAGCATGAAAAGTCTTCGCTTGAAGCGGAAGTTGGCCAACTGCGTGGCTTGAACGACGAGAAGTCTCATCTGCTTCAGGAGGTAGACGAACAGAAGCGCGTGAACCAGCGACTAGAGGAAACCAATCGCGAGCTGGAAGGCTTGCTGCAGAAATCCAAGGCGTACTGCGACGATCTGTCCCGTGACAGTGAGGACAAGGTCAGTCGTGTGCAGGAGTTTGCCCGTCACGTGGAGCAGGAAGCTCGCAATGAAATTGACCGTATTGCTCACGAGAATGGTGTGTTGCGCGACGAGCTGGAGCAGCTAGCTCAGGCTCGCTTCGAGGAGACAAACGCGCATGACGAGCTCCGTGTGAAGCTTGCCGAGTTGCAGGCCGAAAACAACGTGTTGTCGGCGCGTGCGCATCGCCTCACGCAGCAGCTGTCGCAGTACACGGTTCTTCCGGAAGACGACGAGCTGGCTGCTGCAGGGCAGGGCCAGACGCCCGATCTGTGGGAGTTGCTGTCCTCGGGTATGGAGCAGCTCAAGGCTGACCTGGAGCTCGCTAGCAAGTACGCGGCCAGCATTGACGCCAGTAGCGTAGACGGCGGCATTGGGGACGAATCATTCACGGTCCCAAACTAGTGTGCACTTCGAGCTGAGGGGCAAATGTGAATGCCAGGTTTTTGGAGATAAAGGTGCAGATGGCGGTGGCTACAACGAGGACTGGGGGTACTGCGAGATCGCGTGGAAATAGCTCCAAGCTCACCTCCAAGGCCTCGACCTCCGGCATCTAGTTTACATATAAAATATACTTCCCTGTCGGTACTGATCAAGTCAGAGTGCAGGGCCTGTGGTGTGGTGTGGTGTCAAGTACGCGAGCTCGAGGTTTCCTGTCTCGTCATCGGGGTTCTTATCTCGCCAATTTTACTCCGTTCGGTCCTGTGAAACACGGGCCAAAATTAGTAGTGCGAAGTCATCTTCGCTTTCAAGGTGCAAGAAGTGAGTCCTCACCAACTCGCAGTTTTGCTTGAGTGCTGACGCTGCGCCAATCAACCCCCGTGTCGACGTTCTCTGCTGGTCGGCGAAGCAGCATGGCGGACACGATGGAGATCCCGAAAAGCCGACTGATTGAAGCCAAGCAGGTAGGCACAACCAGCACATCACTTCTCAGCAGTGCCCTGGTACTGAAAACTCGTGGGTTGTTGCCTTCAGAGACGACAGGAGGCGTCCAAGGATGCCTTGCTGCTGAAAAACCGCATCACGCTGCTCAAGGCCGAGGAAGACAAGGCCTGGAAGAAAATCGAGCAGACGCGCCGTCGGGCTGCTGAGCTTCTCAAAGTTCGGGAAGACAATGGCCGGGCACACGCCATGCTGAAAGAACTGGCGATGGAGGTGGAGCGCGAGACTCAAGCTTCTATCCAGGCCAAACGTGAGCTCGTGCTAAGCATTGACAGCATCCCAAAGAAGAAAGAGATCAGCATGCAAGTTACCGAGGCGAACAGAAAGGAAGCCCTGCAGCTCAAAGAAGACAAGCAGCGTTGGAAGGAGATCATGGACCGACAGAAGCTGGACGAGAGGATGGACGCCATCCGCCGCAGAGAAGAGATCGAGGGTCAGAAAGAGGCCCTGCGCGCCAAGAAGATCATGATCAAGCACGACATCGACAAACACAACCGGGAGCGCGCTCTGGAGAAGGTCCGTGCTGAGGAAGACCAAGCTCGGCGGCACGAGACAGAGGTGCAGGACATGGAACGCCAGGAGCTCGAGCTCATCCAGCGGCTGCGTAACACACAGCACTTGCAGAAGCAAGCCTTCGAAGAGCTAGAAGCTGCCCTCAGTGGTGGAAATGGCGTGAGTGCCAAGCTTTCTTAGGATTATTGCTCCCCGCCGGTATCACTCCATGTAAGACGCGATCGCATCTCGTTCGCATCGATTATAAGAGCTTGCTTTCTTGACAGACCTTCAGTATTTTCTCCAGCTTGTTCATCGGCGGTGCAACCCTCAGCGGTCTGGTCTTGAGTAGCAGGTTCATCTGGTAGTAAATGCGCAGCCTCCAGCACGTCATTCATCAGCCCCTGTAGCTGCGATTGATTGCCAGCATCTATCAAGCCTCGACTTAAGGGCAATGCTACTTCGTCATTTAGGAACCGGGCGCGAAGTAGGAGCAACAACGATCGGATCGTCGACTCGAGGTTCTGCTCCCTGCTCGTACTGCTCTTAGCTGTGGACATCCATGCTGCTAGAGCGATTTTGCACTGTGAAAGCAGCACTGAACTCCAGAGTACGAGTGTGTCGAGTTGCTCTTCTGCAAGCTCGCCACACTGTGGCAGCTCATTTGGGGATGCGAAGCCGCACGGATACAGCAGCGTCACCACATCAACTCGTGAATCACCTTTCGCAGTTGTGATATTGGTGGTGGTAGCAGTACCCTTCGAGATCTCGCTCTGTGTCAAAAGCAGGAAGGCCTCCCGCATGTGCTCGAGAGCGCCAATAAAACTTGTACTCATCACGTCGATCACAAATCGTAGCAATCTCTGAGCTACTTGCATCGACAAGGTCATTGCGGCAGATGGGGCAATTGCCTTCTCAATGTCAGCGAAGCAGTTCGCTTCGATCAACAGATCTTGCGCTTCCTGAATGTAAGATTCCCCCTTAGCATCGAACCAGTAGCCGCATGCCCGACAGGCACTCAGTACTTGAAACCAGAAGTCATCGGCACGCCTAGCCATCAATCGCTTGCAAAGGTTCCTGTCTTCAAGGCCATTTCTGCCAACCACGCGATCGTACAAGCGAGTAGCATCCTCATCGCTATCTGCCTCACGTACTCTGGTTAAGAACGTGAAAAACTCGCAAACACTTGCCGGTGCATCTGACAGCAGTAAACTGTCGACTTGGCTAGTCACGACTTCATCCTCGAGTTTGCAGCGTCGCAATTGGTGTTCATCAAGTGACTTTAAAATGCTCAGAAGGCACCGCGTCAAGCGGTGTGACGATGAGGCCCCAGCCAGTCGAGATTGAAGCAACTCTCCCGCAGTTTCAGCAACATCGAGGTGGCCATTCGTGAGAGCATTTCCTGCGATTGAGAGGAAAAAACTCGCAGGGAATGCGAGTTCTTCGCTATCACCTTTGTGCTCCGGCTTAGCACCCTCCGCTTGGCATCGCACTGAAGCCAACAGCACGTCCAGTGCAGCTTTAATACAGAGAGCATCACCTGTGTTCACAAGCGTGTGAACTGCCCGGATCTTCGCCTTAACTGAGCCAATATTCAACAGTGCGAGGGCTGCCTCTCCATGGCGACTGCGCTTGGACAGGAAGTCAGCGTACTTCCACAACGTATCGTGGAGAAGTGGATCATTAGGCCCCAATCTCGATCGAATGAGCGCAAGAGCTTCCTTGTGGGCATCGCCACTCACCAAACAAGCCACGGCGGAGCGAACTTTCCCAATACTGAGGAAATGAAAAGCTGCTAGACAAAATTGTGCACATTGACAGAACGGCAGCATGGGTCAGACGCAAGTTATAGTATTAGTGGCAAATGAAATAAAAAAAAAGAACACAAACCTGCTGCTTTCTTGTCACCCTGAGAATCGAGTTGGTGCGCGTACACGTTCGTCATATCCCGCCAGACATCCATGCCCGCCATTGGAGCATACGAAAGCCAAGTTGGTGTCAAACCTCCTTCCTTGGCAACGACGCGAAGAGCTTCGATGACATTTCCTTGTAGCAGCAGTGAATTGGCAAGACTCTCCCATTCTCGCTCATCTCGGAAACGCTTTGCTTCAGAAGCGAAGAAATCCCGGAGAGCTGTGCGGTCGGTACGCGCGAGAAAGCCACCGGTTATTTTTCTATCATCCACTTTGTCTGCAACAAGGTCTTCTTGCTTCACTCCAGCTACCTTGCAGCAAGCCAAAGCGATTTCGGTTGGTGTAAGCTTCGTCTCAGGATGGAAAACCACCATATTCTTCTTCTTCGGCGAAAATGCTGCATGCAAGGCGCCCATGTTGGCCACAGCTCCTTGTTGGGTCTGCACTAACGTGTGGGCTGCAGGTGGTGGAGCTGCAATAACCCCAACTTCCTGAGGCTGTTTCACCTTGGTGTGCTTCTTCGGTTGGGATGATGCTTCTTTCTGCTGCTCTCTGTAATCCCAGAGACGTAGTGTTTGGTCCTCACCGCCAGTAACGAGTATATATGGTGACACCCAGTCCAGCGATAAGACGCGTCCAACATGATGCTTGAAGTAAGATATCCTCTGTACGGATGTCGGATTCCAAACCTGGGCAGTGCCGTCGGCAGAGGTTGAGGCGAGAAGATTTTGGGCTGTGTCGGAGCACCACCTCAAACTCGTGATCTTGTTCGAATGACCAGCTATACTGCCAACAAGGCGGCCTTCTTGAGCGGCGTCAGACGAACTAACCAATGTTCCATCATTTGAGCTAATTCTACTACAGCTGTAGACAAAGACTTTCCCATCTTGGCCGCCAGACGCCAGCAAGCCAGCATGGGTACCTTTGCTCCACGCTAGGCAGGTTACTGACTCCAAATGTTCGTGAAAGCGATGTACCGCTGTGCTGCTAGCACTGGTCCTTTCACGCCACTCCATTACTTCTACGACACCGTTAGAGCGCCCGACGGCGACCAGCTCGCATTGCTTGTCCCACTCAAATGCGGCGCTATTAGCCAAGATTTCACGAGACTTGTGGTCGACTGCATCAGCGCTTGACTCCAAGATATGACCATCAGCGTCGCAGCTCCACAGCGACACCTTCACATCATCTCCATGACGGCTCTTGCCTGTCTGATTTTCCTGAGCAAGTAATGCTTCCTCCAGACTCTTACCTTCAGCCTGTGCATCCTCTAACTGTTTGATACTCTCGAGAAACCCGTCGCCTGCATCGTCAGTCTTCTCCGGCTTCAGAACTACCCACTGAAGTTGTCGGACTTCGTGCCCGTGACTGGTGCGAAAATGGTTATACTTCTTGGTTTGGGTCTCGTAAACTCCAATGCGGCCGTCTTCCATTCCGTACGCCAATACACTGTGCTGGAAGGGATGCCATTGAACGCAGGTGACCTTGCTCTGCAGTCCCTTCCACAGCAGATCGCACTGGTAGTCACTTGCTAAGGATGCAGCCTCAGTACCCAGATTCCATAGCCGAATTGTCTGGTCCCCAACTCCAGCAGCTACGAGTCCAGTCGCTGCATTGAACGAAACGCTATAAGCATGCCCACCCAACCCGGTCAGCGTCTCAACGCATGTTGCTGCTGCTGAAGATTGTGAAGGCACATTTTCCTTCCAGAGCCGCAGCTCTCGATCCAACGAAACCGTTAGCATGGACACAGCTTCATCCTCTGTCTGTGCAGAGCTCTGGGGAGGCACCATCACAATGCTGAAAAGCATGCGACTGTGGCCGCCTTTAACGACGACGGGTTTGCACGAAGCGCGACCATTTTTTCCTTTCTTTTCCGCAGTGTCCGCCTTGGTCGCATTCCATTCCCAGCGGAACAAACTGCCGTCAAAGGACCCTGACCACAGACAATGCTTGCCCAATGCCTTCTGGGTGTCATTGCCATTTAAACTCCACGCCACTGGCAGCCACAGCTGCTTGGTTTGGGTATACGACATACCCTGTTTTCCTGTTGGAAGCCGCAGCACCTGGTTCAAGGTAGGTTCTTCATTCGAAGCGAGCTTCCACACCTTGATCGTCTTATCCCGAGATGAAGAGGCCAACCACACTTCCCGGTCTGTAATATCTGCTTCGGTTACATCGTCCTTGTCCTCAACAGCGCGGATACCATTGACTGTTGACTTCCACGCGACGCATTGAACTTCCTGGTCGTGGCCAGCAAGGCGGTGACGTACAGTGCCCCGAGCAGCATCCACAAGACACAGCACTCCACTGCGATATCCTACAGCTACCAACGCTTTATCGTGCGGCGAGATCGCCATCGAGTGGATCCCGTCGCCTGAAATCGGCATGAAAATGGATACTTTCCCTCTGCAGCCATCAAAACAAGCACTCCACAACATTAATTCCACCCAGTCGATGCCAGTCAAGACCAAGAACCCGCCACATACGCGTCTCGTTCCCACGCGCTGATCCGTCCTTGTCGGTCTCCTACCACCACGAAGTTCGCGTCCAACGTCGTCGACACCGTCACCGCCGTTACCTCCGCCTTGTGCTTCCGGTGCTGCTCGATCATCGTCAACGACGCCACATCCCTGCACACCAAATATCCACGGTCACCACCCTATCCTTCACCCCATTTATCCCGCTAGGGAGACCCACCAGATCTGCACGCTGCCTTCCTCTCCGCCGCACACGAGCCGCAGCTCCCCCGCCGTGTTCGTCAGAAACTGCACTGCAGTCACGCGGCGGTCACGTTTGCCACGTACCAACTGCGCGAAGAACGAGACCTTCACTCCCGCTTCAGCCCCACCACTCGTCACCTGCAAGTGGCATACTGTCAAAATGACACACTGTCGCCACCTCCCACTGCGAAACGCGTGCCAACCTGGTAGATGAAGACGCTGTTCTTGGCTCCAAAGGCGAACAGCAGCCCAAACACGTCGCTGCGGCCGCAGTCGCAGACCTACAGACAACAAAACCGAAGTTTTACACCACCAATAAGGGTGTCGCGCCCCATTCCAACGTCAATAACTCGACAACGACGTACTTTGGAGCAGTACCAATTGGCCGACGGCGGAAGCAGACGCAGGTGGTCTTTCCCATACAAAGTACGCGTCGATCCGTCCCCTACGTCGCGCGCTACGCCTCCATCACCCTTCTCACCAGCGTCCCGCATCAACCCCATGTTTTGACCGATTCAAAACTTGGCGGGTAAATAACATAAAAAAACATAACTAACTAAAATAAAATAAAAACAGTAAACACATTATCCGCCAATCAGCGCTCGACGTAGCCAAGTCTCGTTCGTAGCTGCTCGCATCATGAGACCCGGCGGTCTCTCCGCCCTGCTAACTCCGCGCCACGTGCGGGACCCGGCACAGTGACGAGAGAAGGAAGAATCCGCCGTTGGAGGCGCACAAGACGCGGCCGTTGGAGAGAAAAGGACGGTAAGGGAAAAGGCTCACAAAGCTCCGGCCAAAGCTCGCTTCCCGTCCGTCACAAGTGGAAGTTTCGCGACCTGCACACACACACACACACGCGCGTGCGCACGTGGATGAGTCCGGCCATTTGCGCCGGCACCGGCGGCATGAGCACGAGCGGCAGCCTGGGCACGTCGCCGTCCGCGGGTTGGAACTTGGGCGTGCAGCGGCGAGACCGCAAGCTTTGGACGGCCATCGCCGAGAGGCTGGAGGCCGACGTGGCCGTGCTGCAGCTCACGCTCGTGGAGCTGGACGAGATGCTGGAGCAGCTCGTGGCCGTGGCGCTGCCCAACCCGCGCATCCGAGGCGACGAGATGGCGGCGCTGCTCACGGCGCTGGCCCAGCTGCTGCCGCTCAGCTCGGGGCTGCTGTGCTCGGAGTTCACGCGCCTCGTGCAGAAGTACTGCAGCAAAGAGCGCGTGCTCTTCTCCGGCGCGCAGCTCAAAGTGGTCATGACGTTCTTCCTGAACTTCATCAAGACGTGTCCGAGCTGGTACACGGCCAACGCCATCCGAGCGCTGGGCCAAGTGCTGCACGACAACGCCGATCGGGCCAGCGCCGAGTTCGAGCTGCTCTTCGCGGTGCTGCTGAAGCACTTGGACCCGGCGGGCGTGGACATCGAAGCCCGCTACGCAGCCACGAGCTGCGTGTCGAACATCTGCACGCAGGCCGGAAAGACGCCCGAGGTGTACCACTACTTTTCGTCGTTACTGCGGATGGTGGTGGAGAACTTTCGGCAGCAAGCGCTCAGTCTCACCAAGGGCCAGAGTGACCGCATCCTCGTGAAGGCGTGCACGTCCAGCATGAAGTGTATCTTCACGATCGTCAACTCGAACTTTGATCGGTTGAGTGATCGCATTGCCGCGACGCTGCCCAGTCTGCTCAGTTCCATGCGCCAAGTGGTGGGGTATGGACTGGTGCTCAAGAGCGACCAGAATGACGTTGTGTTCTCGTTTCAAGAAGAGCTGCACCCTACCGACTCTGATTCGTCAGTGTGTGGTTCTGATAGCAGCAGTACTGCAGGCCGCCAAATTGGAGAGTAAGTGCTACGAGCAGGTGCCCATGCTGGTATCCTTCATTTCTAATGTCGGTCTTGTTGCTTTGTGATCTCGCTGTAGCGGTTTGCTGGCGCGACTGCGCATTACCGTGCTGTACACCCTGGAAGCGATTGCTCAGCACTTTCCCAAAGCTATCACGTCCTCGATGGGACTCTATCTACCGGAGCAGACCACGCCTTACATGACGCTGTTCAACAATACCCCATCCGTACTCACTCTGCTCATTGCCGATCCAAGCGAGAAAGCTCGCATGACCGCTGCCAAGTTCCTGGACGCGTTCTGGGATAAGATCCCTCTGAAGATGTACTTCCGACGCCCGTCCGGTGGTGGTGCGACGACTGCGGTGCCGACGTCGTCGATGTCGTTTGCATCAATGCCCAAGCGAATCTCTCTGATGCTGTATCAAGTGCACGTCACCTTGGTGTACTGTATCCAGCACGAGAAAGAGGCGACACCACTAGCGCAGATACTGAAGGTGAGCGAATCTTGATGTGGAAATGAACGGTAGTGGTGAGGTTGTTGTTAGTGACTCTTGTGTATGCTGGCACTTTGTAGAGTACGGCGTCAGTGATTCAGCACTTCCCCTATGGGAATGTGGCTGCGGTGCTTGACCAGATGGAGCTGACGCCAAGCCTGGGGGATATTTTGAAGGCGCTTGCGTCGAGTTTGTACGTGGCAGCGGCATCAACTGGTATGTTCCGTCTCTAGATGCGTGGTAAATTGTTAACCTCTGGGGTATTTGACTGACTGTCATTGTTGTACGCACCGATAGATCATGGTGTCCGGATGGCAAGCTTGTCGTGTATGTCAGCTCTTCTCAACATTCAGGAGACTCTTCCCGCCATCTTGGAGTGGATGATTCAAACAAGTGATACTGATCAAGTGATTCGAGTGGCACATGTATCGATTGCATGTGGTACTTGGCTCCTGCGCCGCCGGTCGTTCGTGGAGGAGCTTCTGCTGATGGCATCCCGGCCCGATGATTCGTCGCGAACGCTTCTACGCTTGGAGGCTATGTCGCTTTTGTCCAAGATTGCCAAGAACTACTCGCCGGCGTTGAGTGCTAATTGGCAGCGGCTTGCAGAGTTTATGCTGGCGGCTTTCCAGGACATGGATCCGAATGTTCGTCTACAAGCGGTGAAAATATTGGAAAATTATATCAAGGGTGAGAATGGCACCCCCGATGGCGCAGTACCTGGCAGCCCAAGCGCACAAGATGCCTGTCGTGTAGGTTGCCTGGAGTTCATGGCGACACATTTGGTGCGAGCATTCTATGATACATCACACCATGTCCGTGCCAGTGTCTGCGCATGCTTCACACTGTTGTCGGCTCAAGACTGGGCCTGGCTTGGTGAAAAGAAGCAACCCCGACGACTTCCAGTGTTGGCAGCCAAGAGTGGCGGCTACAGTGGGGCTGGCCCTAACGTTTCGTGCCTGGACTCTTACACTCGCATTTTCCTGCAAACCCCGAAAGATAGCTCCCCTGTTGTTCGCGCTGCGGGTTTCCGGTTGTTGGGATCGTTATGCCTGGCGCCAACGTTCAAGACTCGCGCGTTTGCGAGTAGTGTGGTGGGTTTAGCTTTGGATGCGCTGGGTGATTCTACCTTGAACGTACGTGTTCGAGCTGCGTGGGCGTTGGGCAATGTTTGCACAACTCCTGGACCTGAATCGATTGCTGAGAGCGACGCGCCCCCACTACCTCCACCAGCACCGGCGACTTCATTTGTTGCTAAGAAGGAGCCGTCAATGGCATACCCACCTCTACCCCCACAAGTGTTGTACGAGCTCCTGCCAGCGTATCAACTGCGATTGGTGATCGAGAAGATGCTGGTGTACATCAACGATAACGACAAGGTGGCATCAAGCGTAGCTCGTACGTTGGGGCTCGTGTGCCGTTGGATCAGCTTCCCGCCTTTCCGGCGCACGCTTAGCACCCCGAAGGATCGAGCATGGTTGGATGATCTCCTAGGACAAGCAATGGTTGTTCTTGCTGGGAAGATTAATGCAGGCTCACCCAAGGTCCGGTGGAATGCGTGTCATGCCATCGCGAAGGTCCTGCTGTGCCCCAATCTGCCACTTGCGTCGGTGACGTGGGCACCGTCCGTATTCCAGGCACTGCTAACTGCTGTCGCGCAGCAGGAGAATTTCAAGGTGCGAATTAGTGCCGCCACTGCGCTGCGGGTATCGCAAACGCGCAGTGCGTTTGGTTCTTTCTTCCAGTCGGCGCTTCGGGCCACGGTGGATGCGTTGGAGACGGCGTCGGACCTGAAAGACCTGACCGAGTTTCGCTACAAGGAGCAGCTGGAGACACAATTGTCCTTCACATTGGTGCACCTAATTCACATTGCCACCGAGGAAGACGATCCACTGATATTAGAGGCGTTGAAGACCAAGCCTCGGGGTTTTCTGTACGACTGGCTGCTGCACAACCTCCATCGCATGGTCGCCGCGATCGAGCGCGAAAGCGAAGCGGTTGCTGATGCGAGTACGGTTGGAGGTGATGCTACGGAGGACGGCCGCGCGGGAGGAACTGGCGACGCGCACGACGTGAATCCCATCAAGAAAGAGGAACTGCTATCGGCAGTGCGCTCGCTGCTGCGCATTTTGGAGCGCCTTAACACGGACAAGGCGTACGCGACCAGCTGCGTTTCGCTCCTATACGACACGAAGATCGGACTCGAGCACGATGTACTATATTCCAACGAGGATATCCCGTTCGAGCTTTGAAAGGGGTACGCAGATATCGTCATCAATTGCAGTAAAAGTTTCACAAATAGCGGACGATACGAGCGACAAGCCCTGCGAAAAGATGACTACTTGAATGGCAAAAGCACGGTTCTTACTCCGTCAGCTGATTTTTTGAGTCGTCTTGCAGCCTGCTTGCTTTGGGGTATGCGGTGAGTAACTAGCGCCGAAAGCGGGCACGTCTGTTCCTCTTGCGACCGCCACGATGGCGGCGTTTGCGCGGCAGGCCCTCCGGTCGCTGACTCTGGTGCTGCTTCCTTTCCTTTACTTGCTCGTCCGTGAGCGGCAAGTAGTACAGCACAGGTTTTGTTTCGGTCTTCTGGAAAAACTCGTCGATCGTCACCTCTGAACAAATAGCAGAATAATGTTAGCCTATCGTACTACATACACCATCGCAACCGATGCAGGCAGCACTAATACGTACTCTGCCGTTGGGTAGCTTGTGTGCCATTATTCTTCGGTCGGCTCGGTAAGTTCGACTCGCCATATTGAGAAACCTGCAAGCGATCAATTAGTAAATCCAGCACGATTGATGGCAAAATCATCGTAGCTCGTACTACCTCCATGGCCGTATGATCTACAAGCTTGGCTCTGAGCGATCGTCCATTCTCCTGAGGCCATGTTTTGCTGTCAAGTGAAGCTGCAGTTTTCTCGGCCTGCAATTTCAGTCCAAATGCAACATAAAACAATCGAACAACGGGTTTCAGTTAGTAAAAAGGTGCTGCGACTCTGTAAAACGAGATCTTCGCCAGCTAAAAGGCAACCCACAATTTCGGCGCTGGGGTACGTCACAAAGCAGTGGGTCTTGATAGCATCCATCCAGAAGCCATCCTCCGCATAGTCCCCATATTCTTGGACGAGTGCCTACGAGGTTTCGTATCGCGTCGCTTAGCCACGTCCCTTTTACGGTTGAGTGCAAAAGTACCAACCTTGACAGCATTCAGCGTAAACGGCCGGACGAAGTTATCAATTCGAACCGTTGTTCTGTGTTCCTGATCACTAGAACCGAACCCATCACGCACGAAACAAAGAGTCACCCGCAACAACAAGTTAGAGAGAGCAACCATCAACAGACATCAAACAACACAAACAGCTCGCCGTACGTTTTTGCTTCCGTATCTTCGCCCACTTTTTTCTCCCTGTTCGCGGCATCAGCAGCCGTCATCGGTTTGTCGCCATCTTCATCTTCAGGCTGCGGGCTGCTGGTCTCTACGCCTTCAGCCAACTTGGCTTTCTTAGCGTCGGGTAGCGCGTCCTCACCCCCCTCTTCATCGACGCCTCTTTTCACCCCCGTCACCGTCTCCGGTTTGTCTTCAGCGTCTCCGCCATTGCTCTCCGCGTCCTGTTCCTTCAGCGGCTCGTCCTTCTTATCCCCCGTAAACCCCGGAGCCTTCGTCTCCTCATCCCTGTCCTCCTGTGCGTCCTCTTCCTCCTCCTTCTCCACCTCCTCCGGCTTCGTCTCAGCACCCTCCTCCTGCACCGCAGCCAACCACAGTCAGCACCTCACTACCAGGCTGCACCCACACGCGCTCCGGACCTGCAGCAGATGCTCCTTCAGCCGCTGGAGCAGCGCCGCCTTGAGCCCGCTCGAGTCCAGGCCCCGCTTCTTGAGCTCTCGCTGCAGATCCTTCACCTAGAGAGCACGTAAAAGACACGCGTCAACGAGGCCATAAGCGGCGACTGGGCAGCGCACTCGAGGCGGTCGAAATGCAGCCGAGAGACGCGCCAAACCAACCTTCAGGCGAGACAGCGCGGTCTCGTCCAGCGTCATGCTCGCCACTCTCCGATCCAAAATAGCTGTACACAACGTGTACATACATACCTTGTATGTGGTGTGGACCACTTTTGTGTATAGTACAAGTGGTCCACACCCCACAGATAATGACAAGCATGGTGCCGCTGGCGGAGCTGCTCGCGTCCTCCGCCTCTCTGCCAGGCGAGCTGCAGAGCCTCCAGGAACTGGCGGACGCGCTGCCAGTGGCCGAGGCCCACGAGCTCCAGCTGCTGCTGCCCCACGTCATCCGCGTCGCCAAAGAGCTCGGCCGCGCGGCGGTCAAGTGCGTTGCAGCGGCCGCAGCGGACGCGGAGAACGTGGCGAAGCTCGTGGCGCTGGACGTCCATCTACTGCCGATTCTGCGGGTCCTGAGGGCGGTCGTGGACCGATGGAACCGCCGAGAGCTTCCGGAGGATAAGAAGCTGCTGATGCAGTGGCTGCCGTTCGTGCTCACGGCCTGCTGCTTCGTGCGCGGGGCGGAGCTGCCAGGTGCAGACCTGATGCTGTGCGCTGTAGTGGCCGAGGAGACGCTGGAGGGCGCTGTGGAGCTCGCACGAGCTGGAGATCGACAGACTTTGGTGGCGAGATACGTCGCGCAGATGGTGGCGCTGTCCTCGCAGGACGTGGACAAGGACGAGTGGGTGGCGGTGACGTCGGTCAACAAGAAGGTCGTGCTGCACGTGGTGCAGCAGGTTCCGTTTCCACATCTGGGCGGCGACCTGCTCGGCCGTCTGCTGGCGCTCACGTTCCCGCTGGTGGACAACCTGACCGACGCCACGCAGCTTGTTGGCGCTCGTCTGCTGCGGCATATTGTGAGGAATGTCACGCCCACGGAGCTGCGCTGGTACTCGGATGTGTTGCTGGAGGTGCTGCACACAGCTATTGTATCTCGCAAGCCAGACACACTTGACGTGCTGCTTGACTGTCTCGTGGAATCGCTGGACAAGGTGTCCCCTCCAGGTGAACTCAGGCATTACGACCGCTTTACGCCGCGGCTGCTCAGAGACACAAGTCTGTGCAGTGATGCAGCTGTCCGCGTGATCTTCGTCCAGCATGTGCGCGTTCTTGTGGCCCGTCAGGGCGCCCCACACAGCCTGAACGCCATTCGCTACCTTCAACCGCTACTGAAGGTGTTGGTCGCCGGGTTCGAGAGTGTCAACGTCGCGCTCCTAGTCGCAACGCTCGAGGCGCTTCAGACTGCTGTGCTCTCTGCATGGCCTCGTATTGCGCCGCATACTGAGCAAATTCTGGTGGGTGTGCTGCGTGCTGTGGCTTTCTGCGAGTTATTCGATGAAGGCGCTGAGTTCACGGCCTCTTCAAAGGAAAAAGAGCAGATCCTCTCTCTGTGCGAAGACTGCTTGGACCTGTTGCACCAAGTCAACGCTGGCAACTCAGTTGTCAGTGATATGCTAGCTACTGTGAGTAGCCAGAGCCCCAAACTGTCGCCGTTCTGGGATCGCATGCAGGCCAAGTGGACGTCTCGATAGCCAGCATGCGTACTGTACATACACAATAGACGCAACATTTCCATTTACCCTTCACAAAAAACCTTTCAAGATTAGCGATGTACGATTCTTGAGTGAGATCACCCCAACCTTGCACAAACCATGGCTACTCTGCGTCCTGGCTGCATTGTGAAAACTAAATCAGCGGTACCAGGCGGTTCATCTGGGCAGCTTCACCCCATTCGCGGGAAAACCGACCAATCGCAGCACCCACTTCAACTTGTCCTTTATATTTACTTGAGTTCGATGAAGAGTACATGCACGGGAATCAACGCTAGCTAGCTAGCTACTGCTAGTCAGTAGATACGGAGAGGCTGGCAGCGGAAACACTACTGCGTACTTACTACGCTGTCCGCAGCCGACACCACTTACACGTTCGGGCCGAACACCGACAGGTCGTTGCCCGGCAGGATGAACTGCTTGAAGTTCTCCTTGAATGACTTGGCCAGCTTGAGCGCCGTCTCGTCGAACGCAGCCTTGTCCGTCCACGAGTCCTTCGGGTTCAGGATCTCCGACGGCACGCCCTCCACCGTCGTGGGGATCTCGAAGCCGAACAGCGGGTCCTTCACGAACGTCGCCTTGTTGATGCTGCCGTCCAGCACCGCGTCCACGCACTTGCGCGTGAACGGCAGCTTCATGCGCTTGCCCACGCCGTACACGCCGCCCGTCCAGCCCGTGTTGATCAGGTACACGTGCGTGTTGTGCTCCTGCAGCTTCTTCTTCAGCAGGTCCGCGTACTTGGTCGGGTGCAGCGTCATGAACGCCGCGCCGAAGCACGTCGAGAACGTCGCCTGCGGCTCCGTGATGCCGCGCTCCGTGCCCGCCACCTTGGCCGTGTAGCCCGACAGGAAGTGGTACTGCGCCTGGCCCGCAGACAGCTTCGACACGGGCGGCAGCACGCCGTACGCGTCGCACGTGAGGAAGATGACGGCGTTCGGGTGATTGCCGCGCGAGTTGGGCTGGTGGTGCGGGATGTGATAGATCGGGTACGACACGCGGCCGTTCTCCGTCTTGCTCGAGTTGAAGTAGTCGGGCTCGTTGCTGGCGTCGACCCACACGTTCTCCAGCATGGCGTTCGGGCGGATGGCGTTGTAGATGTCCGGCTCGTTCTCCTTGCTCAGGTCGATGGTCTTGGCGTAGCAGCCGCCCTCGAAGTTGAACACGCCCTCGCCGTCCCAGCCGTGCTCGTCGTCGCCGATCAGCTCGCGCTTCGGGTCGGCCGACAGCGTCGTCTTGCCCGTGCCCGACAGGCCGAAGAAGATGGCCGTGTCGCCCGCCTTGCCGATGTTGGCCGACGCGTGCATGGCCATCACGCCGTTCAGCGGCAGGTAGTAGTTCATCATGCTGAAGATGCCCTTCTTCATCTCGCCGCCGTAGAACGTGCCGCCGATGATGGCCATGTGCTTCTCGATGTTGAAGATCACGAACACCTCCGAGTGCAGGCCGTGCGCCTCCCAGTCCTCGTCCACGACGTTGCACGCGTTGATGACCGTGAAGTCGGCCTGGAAGTTCTCGGCCACGCTCGCGAACTCCGGCCGGATGAACATGTTGGTCACGAAGTGGTGCTGCCACGCCAGCTCCGTGACGATGCGCACGTTGAGGCGGGACTTCTCGTTCACGCCGCAGTGGCCGTCGAACACGTACATGCGGTCCACGGAGCTGAAGTGCTTGGCGGCCTTGGCGTACAGCGCGTCGAACACCTCGGGCGTCGTGGGCTGGTTGATCGAGCCCCACCACACGTTGTCCTGCGACGGCGCCTGCTTGACGATGAACTTGTCCTTGGGCGAGCGGCCCGTGAACTTGCCCGTGTCCACGGCGAACGTGCCGTTGGCCACGAACGAGCCCTCGCTGTACTTCTTCTCGTGGTCGGCGAGCTGCTCGTACGAGAGGTTGTGGAACACCTTGCAGCCGTTCTGGATGTCGAGCTCGCCCAGGCCCAGGGCGGCGGTCGTGGTCTCGTGCTGCGCCATCGCGTCGGTCGGGTGCGGCTTGAACTGCAGTGCGGGGTCTTGCGAGCTGGCGGAGCTGGATGTGCTCGGACCAGTGCCAATTGGGAAGTGAGCTCCGACTTGGACGACGTCGGCAGTGGTTGCGCCGTGCGAGTGCCGGGCAGGAACAGTGCACGCGACGTCCCAGCACACCAGCAACACCGACCCGATGTGAAGCACGGCATGGGTCACACATGGCATTTCGATCGGAGCAAAGAGGAGGGGCTGACACGCCCTCGTCGACGACGTTTGGTGGCGCTGCACCGTCTCTGGCGCCACTTAGGGCATACGGGGTTCAAGTGCGCGACCGCTCTCGGCTAAGTTGCCGCGGTCTTGACACAATGATGGTAGACGGGCCGGGCCGTCTTCAGCCCGATCACGTTCAACGGGACCGCCTTTTTAATTTCGATGGTACCTGTAGGCGCACTAGTGCGCTGCCGCTGCCCGTGCTGGACAACCTCCGGTCTCCGCCGTCCTCGCCCGGCCTGCCCTTATTTCGGACGGCGTCGGGCCAAATTTGCCTATGACCGACGACGGAGGGCTGCGGTTTCTTCTACTACAGGTATGCGTCACCGATACAAACTCGAGCACACAGCCGTGACAGGGAACCGTCACGACTTCAACATGGCTCCTTCGAAGAAAGAGTGTCGTGTTTGTCGTGAGAGATCGCTCTTCTCCCAATTCCTTTTGGCATCGTCATGATGATGACTCTCTTCGTTCCTTACCCGTCTGTGGTTCCCTGTCGATTCCTCTCCATGTGAATGCGCCGCACCGAGTGCTTGGCGTTGAGCGAGCCGCGAGAGGATAATACGGCGGTTGCTGTTTCGGGTGCCATCTATTTTCGCTTGCTATAAATGTGGGCAGCAGCTTCGTGGTCTGCGCTGCCCGAGCGTTGATTGCTGGTCCAGCAGCTCGGGCTTCTGACGTCGAGATGAGCGGCTACGACGGGCGCACGAAGGGCAAGCGCGTCCGAAAACCGCAGGCCGGCAACTCCAACCCCAGGGCGAGGTGGAAGTACTTGAGTGCAGACGTCACCGACGTCGTCGACAAGCCGGCGGCCAAACTGCGGGCGAAGGCGGCAGCGCGCAGGAAGTCCAGCGTCACGCCGGAGAAGGCGGCGCTGAAAGTCGGCTACGACATCGACGGCGACGGGTTCGTGGACGTCCGCGAAATGCGCCTCGCAAAGTTCCTGGACGCCATGCTGCTCGATCGACGAAAAGACTCGGACGACAGCCCCGAGCCGACAGAAGCTAAACTGCTGGCAATGCGCCAGAGTGCCGGTCGGCTGCTCATCGCCAAGGAGTTCGTGGAGCGCAACCACGAGCGGCTGTGGCGGTACGGCTCCATCTTCACGGGCATGAACGACGACCAGGCAGCCGACTTCATCGCGGCGCACAAGAACTTCAAGAAGCTCATACCGTTCCTCGAAAGCACGGAGCGCAACCGCACGGTGCGCTCGTCGCATCAAACACGCACGTGCATCCATGGTGACGTCGTCGCCGGCACTGTGACCCATGCGCCCAGCGAGCGGCAAACATGGATAGAGACATCTCGAAAGCTGCGCAGCCCGTCGAGCACGAAGCACCCTTTGCCAGAGTTGCATCCCAAGAAGAAGAAGCTCCTATCGCCTGAACTTGATCCAAACCAGGTTGACCCGGTAGAGGGCGGTATCGCTGCCAGTGCGAGCAGTCCGGAGGTGTTTTCCAACGCCTACGGCGCCATTGACATTGACGGAGACGGCATCGTGGACGACGACGAAATGAAGCTGCACTTGCGTCTGCAGGAGGCCACGAGCAGTAGCCACAACAACAACAACCGCGAGGAGGTGAGGGCGCGCCACGCCCAGCAGTTTGAAGGACGCAAAATGATGGTGGCGGATTTCGTGCAGCGCAACGCGGGCCAAATGTGGCTCTACGACGCGAGCTTCCGGCACAAGTCCACCGAGCAGATCGTGGACGAAATCGCAAGTGGCGCCGGATTTGCGACGGAATTGAACAGGCTGCGCGCCAAAGAGCGGCTCGTCAACCTCAAGTCGTCTCTGGGCGTGTCCAGCTGCATCGTGCAGCTGCCGACGGCCGAGCTGCCCGCGCACCCGAGCAATGCGTTCGAGTTCCGACGCGTCAAGGACCGCTCGGAGCTTCTCCTGGCGCGCAAGGAGCTGCTGAAGCCGCTGCAGCAGCGCCGGGGTCTCGCGCTCGGCGGCGACGACAGCGGCAGTTCCGCCGGGCCGCTGCGCTACCATCCACGAGGCATCCGCGAGGAAGCCGGCGATCTGGGGCGCTCCCGGAGCGAAGGTAGCATACTCATCGGTCTGCCGCGGATCTACGACACGCCCGTCAGAATCGAGCCCATCGGCACATTCTCAGTCACAAAGTGGCGCCTGGGTAACTAGCATCGATATCGACTTCAACTTCGGCTTCAACATCAGAAACGCGTAAATGTATTCGAGTGGAACTATTATAGATAGGCTGAGCCCGAAAATGCACAACATCACTGTTCCTGCGCGTCAAAGCCTCAAAGCCAAGCCGCACTTTTCGCTGAAATGCGGGGAGTACGTCTCCGATCCGGCATGGATTGCTTGGTGCTGCACTTTGCACAACCACCACCTCTGCCGTCTTCTCCCAAGTCTTAAGGCCTCACTTTCCAATTACCATTGGCCCGAGCAAACGCACCAAGCCAAGCAACACTAGCCGCACCCGACCGACGCGATGGCGCAGCACGAGACCACGACCGCCGCCCTGGG
>LGTU01000354.1:0-33312 GCA_001314425.1 Phytophthora pluvialis | reverse complement strand
GGAGTCGAACTCCGGCAGCTCGATGTCGACGCCGTTGTACTCGGCGGCGATGAGCACTTTGAAGACGCGGTAGTTTCCGGGGTATGTGTAGAGCTTCTGCTCGGCCAGCAACAGACACAGCATCAATAACAAGTGAGCTCGAGATGCTCGGCGACAAGGCGGGCTAGACGCAGCAGCAACGCACCATCTTGACAGTCTGGGAAGAAAGAGGAATGAGCCGCGGAGTGTGGACCCCAAAAACGACTGGAGCTGCCGACCCGGCCAGCTACTACGACTGAGATATTTTCATTTGAAAAGGCGATATTTGCAGATAAGCTGGATAATGGTAGGCGTAAAACGTTTCGTACAATCCACAAACTGTCGCTAAACATTCACTGATGAGAGAAGAAGTATGCACTATAGCACTAGCAACTTGCTGGCTAAATTATTCTGAACCCACGTCAAATCCAGAGTGGGTCGCACAAGTCGATTTCCATTACCACCGTCTCTTCGCGAGCAAAAGCTGTTGTTGCTCGTAAATTGCATGCGTCGGCGACTTACATTATTATGCAGCAACCCAATGCGCATGCTCGGCCCGAATCCGCTAATACATGTACGACACGGCCATCGCCGCGCTCGTCGGCCGCCGATATCCGCTGCAAATGAAATTCTCTCTGCCGATTCGGCCCCCGAATCCGGATAAGCACCGACTTGGCCGGATAAAGTGTCACACGTTTATGCCAACCGTGGCGCAACCTTCGCGCAACCTGATTAAGTTCCAGTACGGCAAACCGGCGCAGCAGCGCTGGCTTCTTGCCTCGGGCACTTGACGAAAGAGACGAGCGGCAGGAAGTTCCGTCCGATCGACCGCCGCCGACGGGAAAGGCTCACAGCGGAAGCCGCGTCAGTCGCCATCGCCCCCCGCTACCCGCGTCTCCAGGCTCCAGCGAGGCCTACACCCCGCGGTCAGCCACCTCCTACCGCAGTTAACGCCCGACGCCTCGCGCTCCCTGGGGCCTCCTCGTACCGCACGTAGCGCATGGCCAGCAGGGACAACCGAGACAGCGGCGGTCTCCGCGTGTCCGAGCGCAAGCCAGTGTACAACGGGCCCAACAGCTCGGCGCCGACCGGACGCAGACCCAAGTCGAAGCGCCCGCACGCGCCGCCGCCGCCGCCGCCGCAGCCGCCCGCGCACCTCCAGCAGCAGCAGTTCGACCCGAACGAGACGGACTTCGGTATGTCCGAGTCCGAGCGGCAGTTGCCCGGCAGCGACATGCCCTTCTACGTCCGCACAGACAGCGCCCCCAACGCCCAGGGCTTCCCCAACGGCATGCTCGAAGCAGGGTGCGTCAGTCCTATGGCTGCTTTTTTAGGGTATAGCGAGGTGGTGTTAACCGTTATTTGCTTTTGTCTTGTGTTGACTCCGCAGTAATGGCTACTCGCCCATGAAGACTCCGATGGAGCCCAAGAAGTCGTCCAGCTCTAAACAAATACGTTCTGTAGATGAGAGCTCCGAGGACAGCTTCGACAACGGCAGCTACGTCACCGACAAGATTCAGGGCGGCCCCAATGAGGGCATCGGCTGGTTCCACGCCAAGATCAAGGTCGAGAACTCGATCCACTGGGCCAACAACTACAAGATCCAGTGCTTCATGTTCTTCATTTTCATCTGCGGTGCCGCGATGACGGTCGTCTTCGCGGACAACGACGCAGAAGCTTCAGTTGGACTCGTGGCGGGCAGTGTCATCACGCTCTTCTGTTGCTGCGCTGTGGTGTACACGTTCCTGACGCGCCCGACCTGGCGCAAGCACCCGAACCCCATCATCTTCTTCCGCAGTATCTGCGATATCTGCCTCGTGGCGGTGCTGCTCATCACGGAGCTGTACAAGTGCGGTAATGGCGACTGCTCGAAGACACTCACAGGGGCGTCGTGCACAGCTACAGCAGCGCTGACGCAGTTCTTCCTCTGGACGTCGGAGAGTTGGTTCTTCGTCATGGCCATCGACATGCTGTCGTCGCTACAGAGTCCATTCACTGACTACAAGAGCAACGTTCGCCGCTACCACGGTTTTGTTTGGGCGACAGGTATGCGGCTCTTTTCTTTGTCGATATGATGTCCGTCAGTCTAACTAGAATCCTTTACTCTGCGCAGGTCTGATTACGTGCATCCTACTCGTGTCCATTCCGGATTTTGCTGGGGAGTCCGAATTCGGATATTGCTGGACAGCAAGCAAGAGCAAGTTGCGTCACGGTGAACGCAATAGCTCCAGTTCGAGCGAGACGGGCAATCTCTGGAATCTAAACTTTCAGTACGTTCACTTGCAAACTTTTTATGATACTGTGAAAGTGTGGGTGCTAACTTGATGTGATTATTCTTACTGTGTGTGCGATTAGGTCGTGGCTGCTCTTCTACATCTGGCTCATTTTGTACTGGGTCTACGCTATCACGTACGTTCTTATTGAGATTGAGGAGTTTTCAAACTGGCTGTGGCTGAATCGCGTACTGACTGGATACACGTTCTGCTCGCTGTTTCTCATCTTCAGGGTTATTTACTGGGCATACAGACGCCTCAACTCTGGTCTGTCGGAGACACTGCGCATGCGTCTGCGTGTGCTGCACTC
Source organism: Phytophthora pluvialis (assembly GCA_001314425.1). NCBI lineage: Eukaryota > Oomycota > Peronosporomycetes > Peronosporales > Peronosporaceae > Phytophthora > Phytophthora pluvialis. Next base: position 30,711 of record LGTU01000354.1, on the reverse strand, counting down.
AGTCACGATGTAAGTTTTCTTCTGTCTGGCACTGTGTGAAGACTCATTCGACTAACAAACTTTTTTTTTCTTCTAGCTACGTGATCGCCATTATCATCTACTGGGGGCTTTCTTTTTGTGTCTATGTTCCGTTCTTGGTTCAAGGCGACGATCGATCCAATCGGGTGGAGCAGATGATGAATTTCATGATCACGTGCAAGGGGTACTTCGATTTCGTGGTCTGGTTCCAGATGAACGAGTTCCACGATGCGTCGAAAAAGGGCAAGGGGAAGAAAACGGACGTCGATGTGGATGTTGATCTGAGCCCGCAAGTGAACCTTGCTCTTCGTTGCGAGGTGCTGTACTACACCACGACAGGTATTATTCAGGCTGTGCGTGATACACAGCACCTTCCGCCTGGAGCCAACCAGCAGGAGCTGTATCTGCAACCTCAAGGCACAGAGGACAACCGTGGATCGCTCGGTGTGGATGAGTATATGATTCGAACTCGACCGAAGGCAGCACTTGGGAAGGGCACGTTATTTATTGATTACTGCCCCCACACTTTCCAGACAATCCGTGAGCACTTTGGCATTGATACAACCCAGTACATCGAGAGTCTGAGCCGAACAACTAAGGAACGCCTGAGTGAAGGTGCCAGTGGTGCCTTTATGTTCTTTTCACACGATCAGCAGCTGATCGTGAAGAGTATGAGCGACGAGGAGTCGGTTTTCTTACGCTCGATTGCTGCGGAGTACGCCTCCTTTTTGCTTACGAACCCGGACAGCCTGTTAACGCGGTTCTATGGCTGCCACGCCATTCGGCTATACGGCAACACCTTCAACTTCGTAGTGATGGCTAACCTGTTCAGCACGGAGAAGGTGATCCACCGTCGCTACGACATCAAGGGTTCCTGGGTGAACCGTAGCGCCAAGCACCCTTCCAAGGGCAAGCGGGTTACGTGCCGTCACTGTAACGCCAAGTATGTTTTCGGCTCCACTGATGCTGAGAACTGCCGCGCCCGAGTTGGCCGCCACGAGCCCAACGTGATTCTCAAGGACAACGATTTGACGGCGAAGGTTCGTTTGGACCCGAAGGTCGCTGAAGAACTGTACGATCAGCTGGTGAAGGATGCCAATTTCCTTTCGCGCCTGGGAATTATGGACTACTCGCTTCTGCTGGGTATCCACAACGTGGAGTACATGGTGAATCCAGACCTGGAGGAAGATCCTGTCATTCCGTCGAAGGATGCGGTCGGGCCAAGACGCCGTACCATCAACAACTCGACAATGAATCGCGGCGGGCGCGAGGGATCTAATGCGCCTCTCAGGGAGTCGAAGCCTCGTGTTCATCTTCCGCGTGTTGCGACGGGTACGCGTCGGGCGAACACCGTCGTGGGTCCATCGATCTACTACTTCGGTCTCATTGACATTCTTCAGACATGGAACATGGACAAGAAGTTGGAGCGCTTCGCCAAGACCAAGCTGCTCGCGAAGGACGCCGACGGCTTGTCGGCCATCCCCCCCGCTACGTACTGCGAGCGCTTCAAACGCAAGATGGGTGAGATCCTGTCCGTGACGACCCGTGACGAGTACGCGGAGTGCTTCGTAGGCGAGCGGAGAGGGAGCAACAGCGGCACCGGGGACGCAGACCCCAACAGGCGTTTTTTTTAAACCGTGAGGCCTTGGTGGGAAACGAAGGCAATGGTGACGCCCCCCACCGAGGGCCCGCCCTCACGGAACGAAGAAAGCTCCACCCCCTGCTCCGCGGGTTTTTATGTTGACGGCGTGCTGCTGCAAGTCAGCGGGTGTACTTTAGACGAACAACACAGGCAGCCAAGCACCAGCCAGTCCTAGCAATCAAGTGACTACCAACCAACCAGCCAGCTAATCAACCAACCGATAATGAAGTCGAGCCATGCAGTTTTGATATTCCTCTTATGCGTACAGTATCTATAGCTACCGTTTCGCCTGTCCCATGCCAGCATGCTTGACTTGCTGCACCACCTCCAGCATCCGTTTTTGGGCGGGAAGAGGTCAAACATCTTGACTTCACTATTGCCCGCTTAGCTGAAACCTACCTTAACGGTTAAATCCATCGACCGACGTCGACGATGGCGACACCCCGCCGCGACAGTCGCAACCGCCGCCCAGTTCGCAACGCGCTACTCAAGTGGCAGCTGCAGCAGGACCAGAAACGCATCGCGGAGACGCAGCGCCGTCTGATGCGCATGGCGGCGCCGTCCCCGTCGTCGTCGCTCGGAATGGACAGCAGCTTCGACCGCCGGCCAACCGCTCGGAGGCCGCGACCCGTGCGGCACCACGACCCGGAGGAGGACGCCCTGATGACGCTCATCATGGAGCGGGAAAAGCGAGACGCAGCCACGTCCAACCAGCACATGGAGCAGTTGCCAAGGGGGCTGAAGCCGTCCAAGCTTCCGCATCCGTCCGTGTTGCCACCTTTGCGACGTCCGGAAGGACCCAAGTCGTCGATTACTAAAGCCACTTTACGGTCCACAGGACAGACACTCAACGCAGCAGGAGACTTTTATTCCCCAGTCCGACCGAGAGAGTCGGCGCTGAGCAGCTCGAGCTCGGAATTCCGACAGAATTTGGCCTTCTCGAGGATCAAAGCTCCGACGCCGAAACGGTTGGTGGGGGTGACAGCGGCGCCGTCTCCGAGGAACCCGCTTCCGTATGACCAGATGAAGACCCCGGACAGGTGGCGCACCACTGCGATGCGGTCAAACCAGGAGGAGCTCAACGAGTCGGAGCTGAGACGGTGGGAGGAGGAAGATGCGCGGCAAGCGGACAGGTTGCTGGAGAAGGCGGCCAGGGACGGCGATAATGAAGCGCTGTGGAACGATTTATTTTATGGCACGAAAGCTGCACGAGCCAAGACGAACCAATTGCCCGAGCAACCTGTCGTGTACTCGACGAGCAGTTTTCCTGAAGTGTTTTCGCACAGTAGATCGACTTCGCACGGCAGCTCGTGCTACGAAGGTGGAGATGATCGCCCCAAGTCGCCCCAGAAGATTGGTATTAATGACGACGGATTGTTATCGAGGGATTTATCAGCGAGGTGTACTACGCAGCCGTCCACTATGCAGCATAGCGCTGCTGGATCGCGCGCTGCTGACTCGACCGCCCCCACTTCAACGCAGACGATTTCAGAGATGATGGCGTCAATGGTAAAGTCAACGGAAGTTGAAGCAGTCGCTGGGGACCTTGTAGCTGGTGATGATCCGAACTCCGATGGCGCCAGTGGCGGTGGAGACAAAGGACAGTTCTCGCGTGGTGACGTTTCTGCCGACGATTCTCTTTTCGTACAAGTTGGAGCATCGGCCGGTGTGGAGATTCCACGGTGGAGTGTGATAGTGGTGGCTAGCTGCGTACTGGTTGGGACGAGTGGGTTCTTCATGGAAGAGTTGATGGCCCTCATGGGATTGTTTTCGAGACGCACGCCGCTCACGCTTTCTAGGGCTGAACAAAAACGTATGCGCGACCGAGTAGGCAATCTCCAGCAGGAGCTCCAGGGTTTTCAACTTTCGACTTCTGAGATCGAAGTGAAGTCGCAGACGGTTCTAACTGAGCTGCGTCAGCACATGGATAGGATGCGACTAGATCGCGAGAATCATCAAGACATGCTCGCGAACGAAATGCAAGAGCTGCGACGTCACATCCTGCATGTAACGCACGAGCTGGTGGAGAAGGAACGAAAGTCCATTCAGGAACAGCTGGAAGAAATAGTGAACATTCAGGTGATCAACGAAAAGACTGCAGACAATCGTATTGCAGTTGCTGGGGCCGGCGTCGAAAGCGAAGAAAAAACGAAAAAAACTACAGCTGAAGTGTCGATCAAAGTCGAATCGGATGCCTCCATAGACAAGAATTTACATGCGTCAATTCCTGCTTCGTCCACTGATACGGAGCTTCAGCATAGTGCCGACGACAAACAAGCTCACATTGAACCCAACCCCGAGCAAAGTCAGCAGGAGATTGTCACTCCGATCCAACCGAAGGACGAGGTCGCTATTGCCTCCGGGCAAACTTCGAATCAGCTAGACAATGTGCAAGTTCAGGCTGAACAGAAACTTACTCGCGAGAAGGAACAAGAGCTCGTCATTGCTCCAGTGCTGCCCAAAGATATCCAGAACAGACCAATCGAGTCTGTACCCCAAGTGTACATCGAAGAGATCAAGGTCGAGTACGTACAGGAACTCGTGATAGCTCCAGCACCTGTGCTTGATCTATCGGGTGGAAACAAAATTGACGTCTCGGTCGCGCCTGTACGTAAGGCGAAGGCCAAGTCAAACCCGGCTAGGAACGCATCTGGAATGTCGTGGGAAGGGATCCTCCTGTTGGTGGGTATCATGTTCCTCGCAGCCTGCGTTGTGCTTCGCGTTTACAACATCAATCGCCGCAAGAAGTGGTTCGAGGAGCGTCGCAAAAGGAGATACCAGCGAGCTTTGCTGCTGGCTCAGCAACGAGCTCGGGCGATGGCAAAAGTCCAGGATGACAGCGACGAGTGGGATGGCGACGAGACGGACGGTGGCGTCGAGGAGGTCTCTCTCATGACACCCGTTCGAGACAATGAGGACGACCGAGCCAGACCCGAGTTGAAGCGTCAGTCACCGAACATCGACACCGACTTTGACGACAGCAACCAGAGCGAGCACACATCGTATTCTCCAGCTGAAGCGTATCGTCTTGCAACGGCCGAGGTGAGCACCGCTTCAAGTTGTTAGGTAGGAGGAGCCATCAGCCTTTGGACCAACGTACTAAACTTTTGTTTGCCTTATCTTCCGAAGCAACGAGCTAGCACCAGCACACGCACCAAGAGCAGTTATAGTCGAAGATCACCACTGCTGCTTCGTCAACGCAGTCCTCGGCGACGCCGGCAGCAAATGCCAGAGGACTAATAGCCAAAATATACACTTACAGGATAGGCGACATCTAACATTGTATCATCACCTCAGGAGGGGGAAGACACAACCAAAAGCTACCATCATTCCACTACACTAAGTCAAAAACTTGTATATCATTCCGCAATCGCCTCCTTGTTCCGACGATGCTGGCGCGTGTAGCACGTCGCGTGCAGCGCGCAACGCCTCGCCGCGCCTTCACCTCAACCGCACAACCTCCGGTTCAACAAGGAGGAGACAGCGACACCCAGTCGCTCTACTTCACCACACGTAGGGCCCTACAGATACCCTCCCAACCAGCTAAACTTTACTATAAATTCACTATTTGTTTTTATCATATTCTGCCATCGCAGGCGGCCACATTCAAGGTCGCCAAGTGCTGGAGGAGTTCGGCATGGTGTCGGCCGTGGCGGTGCGCTCCAAGTCCGTCATCAGCGACATGTACGTGGCTTTGGCGGGACTCGTCGGGGGCGAGGCGGCGTCGTACACGTCGCTGATGAACGAGACGGTGGCCGAAGCGGTGCATCGGGTGCAGTTCGCGGCCAGAGCTCAGGGCGCCACGGCGGTGATCAATGTGCGGTTCGACTCCAACACGACCATGAACCGTCTGGTGTTCGGCATGCACTGCTCAGTGATCTGCTACGGCACGGCGGTGAGGTGCCGTCCTCTGAGAGAGACGAGCCCGGTGACGTCGCCGTCCGTGGACGCCGGAGAACAAGCAGTGAAAACGTCATGATGCGGGTAAATAGAGGGTGACGAGGCTGGAACTGGATACGGGTGGGGCTTTATTCGTTGTTCGGAGGGGGTCTGTGGAGTTTAGGTCGTTGACAACCTGCACGGGCTTCGCGACGACGAAGAGCAGGTTTGTTTGCTTCTGCGAGTGGGAGAATGGAGGCAGAGTGGGCACCCAGAACGGTGTCGAGGAACTCGCGCTCACTTGCTGCTTGCGCGAGGCGGTTGGAAGCGTTGGTGCTCCTTGAGGGTGGCGGAGTTTTCCGTTCGTGCTGGTCCTTCGTCTTTTTGGCGATGAAGCCTCCCCCGAGGAACAATCCGTTGGCAGCGCTGCTTGCAAATACCTCGCGTTGCCGGTCACCCAAACGTTTGCTGACTTGCTCACTAACGTTACCTGCTTCCGCGCTATCCTGAGTATCCTCTTCATTGTTGGTGGAGATAGAGTTCAAGTCTCCGTCCGAGCCAGCCACACTCTTGTGCGGCGGAGACAATGCGCGAGCATCGAAGTTCAGCATTGCTAAAACGGGTCGTCGCGGGTGCTCCAGTTCCAGCGGTGGTTGCTGTTCATAGTATGAATCTGGAATCTGCAGTGGGGGCATGGACCTCTGTCCAGCTATTTCGTTCCAATCGTTCGTGCTATTGTCGACGCTGTCGAGGGTTAGCATGCTGGTTGAGACAACGCCTGGATGCTTCTGTCGCTGAAGTGCTTTTGCAAGTTGCTGGTGTTGGTGGAGCGAGATACGTGTGTGCTCTTGCTGTTTCTGCAGGATGATCTGCAATTCTTGTGTTCTTTTGCCTTCCAGCTTCTTCTTCGCTTTCACGACACTCAACTTGAAATCTCGAAGCTGCCGAGTTGTTGTACGTGGAATGCGTGCTGCAGCTCCCGTGACATCCAAGATGGACCTGTTACCTTGCTCATAGCCATGGAAGCTGGTTACCCTCTGGTTTTGCCGCCTTAAATCGTCGTCACGAAGTTGCTGCAGCGTTTTGATTTGAGCAGGACTACGCTTGACATCCTCAAAAGTCAACTGAAAGTTGTCGCCGTCAAAAATGGTTTCTGAGTCACCAAGCGGTGTCGATGTCACTCCAGCAAGAGCTTTCAGGAGTGCAGCCCTGTCATGCTCGGCTGGTAAAATCTCCGTTTCAGACGGGCCATCAACTCTACCTGGATCATCCTGCTCTAAAACCCGCTGCAACAACTGTCTAGCCTGCTCTTCGCGTCTTCGCGGGTGAATTGATGGTGCGAAGATGTGATTTGCCTGCAAAAATGACGCAGTGTTAGCTGCACGCTACCAGGCCGTGATCGCGGGTTGATGTCCGATCACTCACTTTGTTGCTGCTGCGTCCTTGATGCTTGGCTATCGAGGTGTCCGCGTAGTAGTATTTCGCACGTGCTCCGAGCAAAAACTCAAGCGGCACATGGTCATTCGCGTCCGTCTCCGGTGACATTGGGATTCCAGTAAAAAAAAACTTCGTTTTGCATGGCGGTGATCAAGCGGCCAACTATTTCGACATCGGGCAGTTTCTCCGACACGAGACACTACTGCAAGGGAACTTCGATGGCAGTTAGCTCAAGGAAAATAAATACTAGCATGGCACCGTCAGCGAGTTCTCATGCCAGAATCGAACGAGATCTGGAGGCTGGCAGCTTGCTTGGCTTGCAACATGGTCGGGTGTTGTCCGAGCCCCGAAGTCATCTCTGAAAAAGAAGGCGCTGCCGATTCAAGAAGCGGACTCGTACCACGAAGTCAGCGAAAGTATGTTGGTCAAGCTGCTGTACGCTTCAGTTGCACTGCAGTTTGAAAGGCTAAACAACACACCCGGTTTTTGTTTTTAGATGTCGAGATGTGCTTTGCTGCCTCTTGTTTGTAATTTACTGGATCGGCATGGTACGTTCTTGGAACCTCACCCCAGAACGCACCTTCACTAGATACCACTAACTCGTGCATTTTTCTTCATCTTTCAGATTGTCGTAGCCATTATCGCTCTACAGACAGGTGAACCATTGAGGTGAGATGCTGTAACCATGCGGATGGAGGTGATACTTGTGGCCTTACAGACATTTTGGGGACCTGAACAGCCTTATCTACGGCAAAGACTACAACGGCAATGTTTGCGGTGAGGGAGACTACGTGAATGCCGGGTTCACGACGTACCCGCGGCTCAACGAGGATCTCTTAGTCGCCGCAGCAAACGGTGTGTCTCCTACTAACGCGAAATTCTTCGGCGTCTGCGTGGAAAGCTGCCCGACAGCGGGCTCACAAACCTGCACGTACGGCGGCGAGACGTGTTGGGTTGTTGCCCAGGACACCGAGCCAGCGTTCTATCGCTGCTTGCCAGTAGCTTCCACCAACGAGACAATACTGGAAGTGATTTGCATTGACCCGGAAGGTGCCGACCCAAGTTGTACCATGGATCTGTACGAGGCTGGCGAGTGCGACACTGTTTGTAACACCAAGCGAGCCCATAAGGAGGTATGGGAAGTGGAAGCTACTGGCGGTACCAGTCCATTGTTGGGCCAGTTGCAGGGCAACTTGCAGGTTCTTGGGCGTTTCTTGAACGACATGTATGCTGCACGCTCGGTGGTACTACTGATCGGAGGTCTTGGGGCTTTGATCCTTGGCGTAGTCTGGCTGATCGTGCTGCAATTTTGTGCTGGTTGTGTGGTGTGGCTTACGTGCTCGCTCGTACTCGTTGGGCTCTTGCTACTGAGTTTGTTTTGCTCTGTACGCTCGGAGCTCATTTCTTCGGACCAGCTAGGTGGTTTATCATTCATGAATGCCACCGCCATTGATACAACTGCTCTGGCGGTCACAAGCGACGAGAACACCAAGCTGCAGTTCAAAGCTGCTGCCTACGTGTCGTGGGTGGTTACCGGAGTTGTCTTCGTGCTCCTCATTGCGATGCGGAAACGCTTGAAAATCGCCGTCGCGATCATCCGCGAGAGCTCAAAGGCGATTCAAAAACTACCGATGCTTTTGGTTTGGCCAGTCGTTCCGACTGCATGTTTCGTAGGGCTCGTTATGTACTGCGTCGCTGTAGCGGCCTACCTTTTGAGCTCGGACGATTTGACGTCTGCCGTGAAGGAATCTACTGCGGCGTTCAATGTCACGAGCGAGCTAACGAATGCAGCAGAGGAACTACCGGCTAAACGATTGCAGCAGGTGCTGCTCGCCTTTCACGTGTTTGGCTTCCTGTGGACAAACCAACTTTTACAAGCCATCTCCATTTGCGTCATTGCCGGCAGTGTCGCGCAGTTCTACTGGACACCACTGGCAGATAGTGGAAAACGCACGCTTGAAGCGAGGTTTCCCATTGCCAGAGCTCTCGGGTACACATTACGCTTCAGCCTCGGGTCTCTCTGCTTCGGGTCCTTCATTATCGCGTTCGTGCAGTTTCTTCGGATCATGCTCGAGTATCTCGATCGCAAGTAAGTCGACGTGAAGCCGACCCCACCATTGACGCATGACAAAGACTAACTCTTTCTGCATTGTCCTAGCACGAAGCAGATCCAGCAGGCTAACCGAATTGTTCGTGTGGCGCTACTTGCGGTCAAATGCTGCCTTTGGTGCTTCGAGAAGTGCATCAAGTTCCTGTCAAAGAACGCCTACATCTTGGTCGCGATGAAAGGCAGTTCGTTCTGTGCGGCGTCGGCACGCTCGTTCAAGCTCATCTTCAAGAACATGGCGCGGGTGGCAGTGGTGAACTCCATCAGCTTCTTCCTGCTCTTCCTCATCAAGTTGACCGTCACCCTCGCCGTCGGAATTGTAGTTTTCGCACTGCTGTCCAAATCCTCATCACTCTCGTTGTCAGCGGACCAGCTTTCACTGTTGGGGGGCGAGACAGTGACTTCGCCATTAGCTCCAGTGGTTGTGGCCTGCGTACTCGCTTGGCTCGTGGCCTCCGCCTTTGTGAACGTTTACGATGCTGCTATCGATACCATCCTGCTGTGTTTCTGCGAGGACACGGAACTGCATGGCGACACTGCTAGCGAATTCATGAGCAAGGAGCTTCAGCGTATCATGGCTGGAGATACCCCACACCACGAAGCTACAGAGAGCAACCACCAGTTGATTCACGTTTTGCCTAGGAAGAGTGCTAGCCCACCCAGAGCCCCCAATGACGAGACCGTCGTCGAGAGAATGGAGGAAACAGATATCTAGCTACTAGGAAGGGTCGATTCATGACGGACTATGCATGCAACAAGTCTTTCCGCCGTGCAGGATGTAGTATTTCAGACGACTAGGGTCGAGTAGGCGCACACTGCCAGCTTCTTCCGCCACGTGAGCTTGTGCTTTTCGCGTTGCTGCTGCTCGAGCTTGTTGAGCTCGTCACGACGCTGGGCCCGCCGTATCCGGTCTTCTAGACGGACGCGAGCTAGCCAGGCCTCGTAGGCCTGAAGACTTTCGGCTTCTGAGCGTTCGTGATGCAGGTGCGGCACGACTGCGGCACGCTCCGCCTTGCGAGAGGCCCCCTTTTTCGTCTTTGGATTCACATGCAGCGACGGAGGCTTGCACCACGGCTTGGGCTGAGCGACAGGAGACGGTTAACACATAGTAGCTACAGCCCACAGCAATGTAGTGCACACCTGCACGTTGTCTTTGGTGTCGAGTGCGTTTTTCTGCTTCTTGCCGGTCTGCCGCTTGCGACGCAGCCAATCGCGGAAGGCAGCCTCGGCTTCGGCCTGTGTGTCCTGGGCATCGTCGTCGGCATCTTGTTCGCGAGAGTGCACGCTCGCCCAGGTCTTTTCCCTCAGCCAGTGGCTGTAAGACTTCGACCGGCGGACCTGCAGCAGCGGAATGCGGTCAGTGTCTGTGACGTGTGAGAACAACTTCAAGTTCCTCGACCAATGGATGACGGGCACCTTGAGAATCTGCTGACGACACGCGCCCTCGATATCCGCGGGCTCGAGCCGCTCCTGCCAGTGCCATGCCAAGGTCGGCATCGTATTTGCGCGCGCCTCTGGCCAATGTGCAGTGCTAAATGCATCGATGGGCAGGCCATGCGCATCAAGCTCGATGGTGCTGCAGCAAGTGTAGCCATGTCCATAAATACAGCATGGTAAAACCTCGTTTGCCATGGGGTTCATCCCATAATGAAACCAAGTCACCATTCGAACGGTTCCCGCCAACCGAAACGAGGTTTTTATCGGTTTTAGAAGTGCTGCCATTTGCTAAACAGTTTCTATATGGAGTCATAGTGAAACCAAGTGAAACGGATGTCGTCGCACTTAAATGAGATAGCAATATACCGAGTTTCACGGGTTTCTACCTGCTGCGCTTCCGCCCCCCTTCCTCGATTCTCACAGGCTAAAGACCGACCAACGAGAGTCCTGCAGGTATGTCCAATGAGATGCACGCGCCGGGTGCATTTTCCGCCTATGATAAGCTCCGTGCGGTGGCTCCCCACTGACGTACGTGTGTTCCCCATGCCTGCGATGCTCTTGATGGCAGCAGCCTTCCGCAGCCTACAGCTCCCGCCAGAGCCATGTCGAGCGACGGAGACGCCAGCACCAACAACGCCAACCTGCAGATGCAGCTGCAGCTGCAGAACCAGCGCGCGCAGATGCAGCAGCAGCAGCTCGCGCTGCACGCCTTCTGGCAGCACCAGATCCAGGACATCTCGCAGATCGACCCCAACGCCTTCGACTTCAAGACGCACCAGCTGCCGCTCGCGCGCATTAAGAAGATCATGAAGACGGACGAGGACGTGCGCATGATCAGCGCCGAGGCGCCCGTGCTCTTCGCCAAGGCCTGCGAGATGTTCATCCTCGAGCTCAGCCTCCGCGCGTGGATCCACACGGAGGAGAACAAGCGCCGCACGCTGCAGCGCAACGACATCGCCATGGCCATCACCAAGACCGACGTCTTCGACTTCCTCATCGACATCGTCCCACGCGACGACATCAAGCCCGCCAAGAAGGTGCGGACGACGAGCAGAGACCGGTGGAGGGGGTTGTCCGAGTCTAACGATATTGTTTTTGTTTTTTTGCTGCTTTATTAGGGCCCCGTGGACCCGCAGGCCGTGTACCAGCAGCAGCTCCAGCAGCAGCAGGCGGCCATGCTGCAGAGCCTCCTGCAGACCCAACAGAACGGCGGCGCCGCGGGAGGCGTGACCTGGCCCAACCAACAGCTTCAGCAGCAGATGATCCAGCAGTATCAGCGCATGCAGAGCATGCAGCAGAACGCGGCGGCGGCGGTCGGTGGGGCCACCACGCCGTCGAACGGCGCGCTGCCCAACCTGTCGCCGTCCGGCAGTGACGCTGCGGGCCAGGCGTCGGCCAACACCACTCCCGGAGGAACCGTGAACAACTCGTCCTCGTCCGACCAGCTCTCGCTGAACCAGCGCAGCGTGGATGTATGATTGCTTTAGGGCGGTACTGTACTATCCGAGGCTGGCAACCTTGACGTGTTTTTAATGAGCAAGTTTACTTTTTTCGATACGATAATCCGATGCTCTAACGATTACGTGAGAGTTTTTAGGACACCAAGCGATGCGGATTTGTTGAAGAAGCCGATGTGGTTGTTTGCTTTCAAGCGTGTTCATTCGTTTCTGAACTTTATCTTCAGTTGAACTGTACGCCAGCATGCTTGGCTAGCGTTATTTGTTGCTCGCGTCCCCATCGTCTTTCACTGCTTCGTTCTCCATGAACTGTAATCTATATCGTCTACTCGTAGTATATGCAAGGCAACGAAACACACAACCGCGGCTTAGTCGGACGTTTTAACCGTAAGCGGCAACGGCAGCATTTTCGTATGCTTTTCGGAAATCTTGACGAGCTGGTAGGCAGCCACTCCGCCAATCTGCAGTGATAAAGAAAACAAGCAAAACCATCAGCACACATTTGGGAGCTACCACGGCTGAAGATAAAGCGTCACGAACCGCAAGTGCCATGCCCAGAATCGACTGAAACGTGACTGGGTTGCCGAAGTACACCACGGCGCTGAGAATGACGACCACGCGTTTCATCGTACTCATGATGGAGAACGTGAGCTCCGAAACCTCTCCCAGCACCCACGACGAGCAGAAACTGCCCACGAAGTGCATCATACTGCACATCAAGACCTTGGCGAACGGGAAACTCGCGATGAAGTTGTCCTGGTGAGCACGCGCAGCCATCAGCACAAACGGTGCGTTGATGGCGAAAGATACGAACGCACTGTAAAAGTGGAGCTGTTGAACGTAGCAAGAGTTAGCCGACAAAGATTCGTCTCAAGACTCCATCGACTGCACTTACGTTGACAGTATCAACCACGATCCGGCGACGCAGCAGGAACTTGGCGTACATGCTTTGCATGACACCCAGCAGCGCCGACGCCACGGCGAACGTTACACCGGAGACGGCCAGGTCCTGCACGACAAGAAGAAAAAAAGAATCGACATCTCTGTCAGCTATCGACTTGTTCCTATACTGCTGTAGTAGGGACCACTACATCTTCACGCACGTTCATGCCCATTTCGGACACGGAAGCCATGACGACGCCAAAGACGATGGGGACCAGACTCGAGTACGTAGGGGCGGAGAACCGCGAGCGGTAGGCTACGTAGGCCAGCACCACGTTGAACAGGGGCTGCGACGCCTTGCACGTCTGTGTGATGGACACGGGCACGGCGTTGTAGCTCCAGTACGTGAGCGTCTTGGCTAAGACCGAGAAGAGACTGAGCGGCACGATCCACATGATGCTGCGCATGCGCACGCGCTGCATGCGCCAAGCTCCGGTCGTCGTCGGCGAGCTCGGGAACGTCAGCACCACGACTGCGATCGCACAGCATATCCAATGCACCAGGTCAGTCAGCTGCAATCCCATTTTCAACAAGGCTATTCCCAGCGTGGGCGTACAGTCGAGGACGATGCTGATGAAGAGGTGGCACATGGTGAGCATCTCGGCCGACACGTGGTGCTCCTTGATCAGCACCTTGTTCGTGAACGTGGCGGACGTGGAGAAGACGTACCACACGCCCAAGGCGCAGCCGATCTAGACACACAGCGAAGCGTTAGTGGAGCTGGACGGGGGCGTGTCGTGTGTGTGTCATACGCAGGAGGTTGTCGCTTACTCGCAGCGCCTTGTTGTCTCGCAGGCGGCTGACGGCGTGGCCCTTGGGGGACTTGCTCTTCTTGGCAGACACGCCCATGCCGCCCTCCAGGTCGTACATGGGGTACGGGGCTTTCATGCGCGCCAGCATCATGTCGGCCACTTGAGCTGTCGCCGGGTTTTTTGCGAGTGGGTGCAGCAATTATAGCTCGCTTGCTTCAGGATTTGGACTGGCTGCTTCTGTGGCTATTCTATGGAATGATGGTGTGGACCACGTTTCGTTAACTATCGAGACAGGCTCGCCACGCCAGAAGAGTGCTTCAAGCTCAAGGTGCGTCCCCTGGGGCTGTGGGGCTGTCCTAACATCCTGACCTGGCTATTATTATCGACGAACGTGGGAGTGCAAATGGTGGAGAACGATGCCACGGGGGACGACCACGAGGATGACTTGAAGGCGGAGGGGCAAGTGGAGGAAGCTGCAGTACGACTGGCCATGGAATGAGCTTTGTTCTTTAGTATGAAGCTCACGACTTGCTGTTCCTCGTCTGTTTGTAGGCGCCAGCAGTAGTTTGCTACCCAGAGGAAACTGCAAATGGCGATGGTGTCGAAAGCGATGGAGACGCAAGCGTGGAAGGTGTCGTCCGAGAAGAGAATGATCTGCCTACAGAGGATGCTGCTGAGCCTTTAACGGACCAAGAAGAAGGCATCGCTGAGATCTCCTCAATTGAACAGTTAGATCGGGATGAAGCTGAACAGGTTTTGCCCCGTCAAGAGGAGCAACGACAGCATAAACCAATGCGTGGACCTAAGAACCACTCAGGTCCGGCGGGAAGCAAGGGTTTGGAGGTCACAGCACTCACGAAGAAGCTGAACCAGGCCAAGGGAATCAACGCGGGGATACACTATACAACTGAAGTGGTCGTACAGGTATGCGTAAGTTTACGTGTAAATTGTGCTTAGTTATCACTTCTAACCTTGTACTTATGACAGCTAGAGAATCGCGTGAACGAAAAGCAGAAACGAATTGAAGAATTGTTGCGCGAGAACCGAACGCTGAAGAACTCGGAGCGATTGCTGTCAAAGGAAATTGAGGACATTCAGAACTCAAAGGTTGGTCCGACAAGTGAATGATTTCTTGTGAATCACAAGTTGCAATCCAAAACTGACTTTCATTATGCGTGGTCTACCGACCTACCAGGACAATTTCCCTTCCAAGAAGCGTGCGCTACAAGAGGAATTGCGTGTCTGCAAGGACAGAATCAAGCAGCTGAAAGAGCAGTATCGGATTGCAGATGAAAAGGGCTTCAAGCTGCACCAGCAGAGCTTTGACCTCGCCATTAAAAACAAGGGGCTGAGTGAAAAAGTTCGACTACTTGAGGGCGCCACTACATCGACATGTTTGCTGTCGCCGGCCCCCTCTACTTTTCGTATTGGATCGGGCTCTCCGATCGAAGGAACTTCAGTCGAGGAGGTGCAGACCATTATCGCCAGCCAGGAAGAAGATATCACTCGTCTACATCAGCGAGTTGCTTTGATGAAAAAGACTCACAAGGCCGAGCAATCCAAGTACGAGCGGTTGCTCAAAGCTAGTCAAGACGAAATCGAGCAGACACGGGCGGAGATGGAAGAGTTCTACCAGCAACTATTCGCCAAGGAGCGTGCAGCTCGAGTCCAGTTCTTGCACATGAAGAAGCTCAAGCATGCGTTACACGAGCTAGCGAATACCCAGCAGACCAACCAGCGCTTCCAGCAGTTCCTAGTGAACCGAGAAATGCGCATCACCAACAGAAGCAATCGCCATCCTCAAGCGGGTCCTCACTCTCCGCAAAAGGGACCAGCAGTAAACGGAGGTCGGTGGATTACTGAAGCGCTACACCATCTAGGCTTCGTGATGCCTCTCGCGCCACCAGAAGATCAGGCGACCAAGTCTCCTGTCAGTGACAAAGCTGACGACCAAGCGGACATCCCTTCAAATTGTGTTCAAGGGAAATTGGTGCCATTCCCACCTCCAGCCACGGTTGGGTTTGGTGCCAGTACTCGTGCCATGCTCTACAACCGCTCGACATCAGGCCCGCATAGTGCAGGCAACGGCACAGTACACAACTACAGTCAGGCTGGCGATGGAGAGAACTACGATGCGCTAAGCTTAGTTACAGGCGACACAGCGCCTCATACGCCAGAAAATCCCGAGGAAGCGCTAGCTTAAGGGGATTCACTCAACATGTAGGTCGATGGATTCGCAGAGTGTAGCATCGAATGCTACGAGCTCGCGATATATTTAACCCTTTTGTCCTTAAGCTTAGACCAGCTTTCCGAATTTTGCGACGTGCGACATCATGGACCAGTGCAAACATTCGTTCGTGCGTCGGTTTTAAGTTTGATTCTCTGTCGGACGGCTGACCGTTTTCGGAGAACCTCTCAAGGCGCCCGGATGGGAAAACGCACTAAGTCCCTTCGTTCTCGAACACGGCTGGTTCTCGTGGCTGGATGGCTTGCTATCTTGGGTTGCAGTGTCAAGCCCAGATCCCGGTCGCAGTCGTCATCGGCTTGCCTCATGTACGCTAAGCGACGTGGAACGAAACGCACGAGCCTGATGCCGCCCAAAGCAAAAAACTGCTCTGCAAATGGCGCCGTGTGGGCAACGCATTTCCGATTTAGCTTCGGCAGTCCCACTCTCCAGCGGCACTCAAGCAAGACACGATACAATGACTCTCAGCCGCCACGTCGAGATTGACGCCGCCCGCTTCCGCAAGGAACTGCTCTTCGTCTGCTGCAAGAGCGACGACCCCTCCATGGACCGCGTGCGACAGCTGCACGAGTACGTTGCTGTCTGCCGTCGTCGTCGTCTCACCGCTTCTTCCTGCCGAGCGCTTCACTAACTGATCCTCTTTTCTGCGTGCATAGTGTTCTCCCCAGCCCGACGGACAAGATGCTGTCCCCCGTGAGTCGAGCGCTCCGAGCGCGATCCTTCCAAGGGTACAATCGGCTGTCCGCTGCATGAGCAAACTACCCCTCTTTCGAGTAGTTCCTCCCAGCCGGCATCCGAACACAGCCGTCAAAGTCTGAGGAGAATGACGATGCCACGCGCGCACCTGAAGTGTCCGTAGCCACTCGGCCATCCCAACCAGCTCCAGTTTTGCTCCCACACTCGAAGCTGCGACCATCGACCTCGAGGCCGTCGTATCATAACAATATCAATCCTAAAGAACTCGGGTAAAAATATCCTTTCGTCTACAGCCAACTTCAACTTGTGTAACCCGCGTATCCCTTGGGGGTACGAACTGTAGCCATCACATTTCCACCAATCACATCACGAAGAGAAAGCTACTTGAAGCGAATCCATAAAGTCCCATGAGCTCCACACTCGACGTGAAGCTCAACCGCATCGACCGCATCTTCCATCCGCATGTACGTCTGCGCACCCTCCGTCTGCACTACAACCGAAGCGTAACCCCCGAAGCGTACCCCCCATGAACCAGGAGATTGTGCAGGGCCAGGTGATCATCTCGTCGCCCAAGGGGTTCTCCCACCAGGGGCTGGCCATGAGGGTGGAGGGCAGCGCGCGCCTGCAGTTATCCACCAAGAGCGCGGGGCTCTTCGACTCCTTCTACAACAACGTGGCGCCTCTGGAGCTCGTGTACTTCCATCTGCCCGTGGCCCCGGCGGGCAAAGTCCCTGCTGGCATCTCCAAGTTCCCCTTCGAGTTCGAGCTGCAGGGCAACGATGGCCAGGAGCTGCTGGAGACGTATCATGGGGTCTACGTCTCGGTTAAGTACGAGATCGTGTGCGACTGCATCCGCGGCATCATGAAGAACAAACTGCACAAGGCGCTGGAGTTCGTGATGGAAGTGCCGGTGGGCTGCAGAGGAGACGATTGGGGGGCGGTGTGTGCGGTGACATGTTAACGTTTGAGGTGCTATTATTGTAGTTGAAGGAGCCACTCCCGGACTCGCCGGAAGAGTTCCATATTACGCCGGAGTCCTTGGAGAATGTCCGACCGGTGAGCGGCGAAGAGGGGGGTACACTGCTGTTGTGTGGATTTGGTTGCTGATGATTTTTCATTTTTAATGCTGCCAGCAGAGTCTGTCGGCGATGCCGTACTTTCACATTACAGGCAAGGTGCACCGCACGAACTGTCCAGTGAACTTGCCATTCACAGGCGAGGTATGAGTTTTTTTTTCCTTGATGATATCTCGGTGTTGATTTACTGACAGGGTGTGATTCGTTTCTGTTGGTTGTAGGTCATTATTGAGGAAGCGAAGAGTCCGATCAAGTCGGTGGAGTTGCAGTTGATTCGAGTGGAGAGCGTGGCACACGCTGAAGGAGTTGCAAGAGATGGTAAGATTCAAAGGGAGATCTTTGTCTTGCTGCGTTCTTTGTGAGAGGCTGATGAGATTGTACGTGCGGGATTGGCCCCAAACAGCAACTGAGATTCAGAACGTTCAGATTGGGTGGGGCGATGTGTGCCGACAAATGGCGATCCCGATCTACATGATCTTTCCCCGCTTGTTTACATGTCCAACAATGCTGACCCCCGGTACGTTCCTGGATGGATAAATGCAGAAACTACAACATTGAACGAACTAACGTTTGCGCTTGGAATTTTTCCGTGCCGCTAGCTTTCAAGGTTGAATTCGAAGTCAACATCGTGGTGCTGTTTGAAAATGGGAACCTGATTACAGAGAACTTCCCCATTTCTTTGTATCGGTAGGCGCCACAAAATAGTCATCGCAAGTGAGCTTCGGGACGCAAACTTTCGCTAGCATTGGGCCCGTTTGAACTTCATTTTTCATCTGATGATGAGTTGTTGCTTCTAAAGTATCGCAAACCCATTTATTCGCATGCTGCACAAACATAATCATCGGCACTGGCCCGGTAGTTCCAATTCACTGATTGTCATTATCATTATTGGAGCGGCACCGACACAGGGCGAGGGCAGCTATGGGATTGCAGAGATCATTTTATCGCTTTGCTCGGAAGTGGTTAAGTGGTGCGTGGGCATGACTCGAAAAGATTTACGGCGATGATCGATCTAACAGCGGGATAGTGGTCATTGCTGATATGTATCGTGTCCCTCGTCAATGCTGAGACATCAGAAACAGGATTGAATCATTCCGCTGCACGTGAAAAGTGCTAGCAGTTGGTGAAGCCAAGCGAGAACATGATCAACTGCTATCTGCTGCGCTACCAAGTTTGAGTGGCCAACGGCACAAGTCCAGCGAATTATTTCTTTAATGCAGCACATCATGCTGTTGCAAGCTGTACATTGCCCAGCATAGATTGACTTTATTTGAGTGATGGTGATTTCATCAATGCATCCATTCAGCATTTTTGACGCTTACTTGTTGCGCTTGAAGATCTTGCTAACCAGCGAGGTGAATACCTCCGAGGGCATCATCGTTACCTGCGCGATTTCCTCAGATAGGGTCTTGTACGTCTCATCCTCGTAACGGTGGTACACCGCAGCGAGGTCAAGCTCATTGTACAGCTTCTTGACGATTGCAATGGCATCAGGGTCGTTGCGTCCGTAGTTCGTCTTGAGCGTCTCCCTCTGCTCGGGGGTCGCGCGGTCAAGCGCCTGGACGACCAGCCAGCTGCACTTGTTGTCCTGGATGTCCGTGCCCATCTTGCCAATCACCTTCTCATCGCCGTAGCAATCCAGGAAGTCGTCCTGGATCTGGAAGTACTCACCAATCTGCACGCAGATCTTCTTCGCGAGGTTGTGAGAGGCCTCGTCGGCAACGCCATTCAGGAACATGGCGCACGCAGCCGAGAGGTAAAACGTGTAATACGCGGTCTTGTTGATCACGATTTGGCGGTAGCTGCAAGCACAAAATCGCCATAACGTTAGCGCCGATATAGCTCAGAAATCACTTTTGAAAACACGTACCGATCGACAGTGAAGCGGTCAAGGTTCACATCGCCGTCCAGAGGCTGCGATGTCAAGTCCAGCAGCTGACCGATCTCCGTGTGGAAGACAACCTGCAAATAGCAAACACGACCACCAGTGTCATCAATTCCTTCTTGTCTTTTCAGTAAGTGCTCTGGTGGGAAGCAATTTCACGTACGTCATGAAAGGTGTCCACCAAATCCAGGTAGTACGGCTCCGAGCGGAAGTACTTCTTGAGGATCTGGAAGACGAACGCCTCAAGCAGGAACGCATCGTTGATGGCGATCATCTTCACGTTGGGTTTGCGGTACCAGCACGACTGGCCACGACGTGTGATGGACTCGTCCATGATATCGTCCGCCACCAGGAAGAACGCTTGCAGCTGACCAACACAATTTACCCTGTCAGCCTCCTCCACAACCATTAACAAATTCGGGAGATCACCACTCACCCATTCAATGCACCACCCCAGTACACTGGCCTTCTCCTTGAGTTCCGGAGTGAGGACCTTGCCCGGCGCCATCGCCTGCGTGCTGCAGTTTTCACAGCGTCAGAATGCCGGAATGATACACCCTCCAGCCACTGTATCAATAGACTGCCACCCACCAGTGCACGACGCTGATGCCGCGGTTGAGCTTGCCGCCGATGCAGTTGTACTCGACGACCTCGTCCACCCAGTCGAGAGAATCCTGGGGCAGCTGGTGCTTGGTGCGCAGCAGCTCCAGCACCTCCAGCTTGAGCTTTCCGCACACGGCAACGAATTCTGTCCATGCGATCGTCAATAAACAACGGAGAAGGGGGAGGGGGTCAGCACTAGTGCATCGAAGTAGGAGAGCAGTGCCCTGCTTCCTCGTCAAGTGATACCTTCACGCTCCTGAGCCATTGTCCGGTGACGATGACGATCGGCAAATGGGTTGCCCCCACGTTGTGGACCTCCTCAATGCAACGATACAGTTTAAGTGCGATATTCCGTCTAAGTACGAGGACGCGAAACGACGCGAGAGATGTAGCCATGTGCAGATTGCTAGGGGCATGGCGAGCAAGAAGCGACTGGGAGACGCCGAGAGCCGACGCCAGCTCGGCCATGGCGATGCTAGTCGACTTACAGGAGTCCGCGAGAAGCGTGTAGTGCGTGAGACCGAGCAACGGCCTGTGAGGGCGCAGCCTATGCGAGGACCCGGTGCGATCGCCAGCACTGCCAATGGCTCGGGACAAGTGAGCTGGAAGGACACGGCGGATCCAAGTGGCGACTCCGCCTCACAAGCCGAGCAACAGGCGAAGATGAAGGAGGATATCTGCTCTCAGTTGCTCGTCGACGGATACGTGCAGTCGTTCGTGGATCTGTTCTACCTCACGCACCGCAACGACCCCACGCCTCAGCACAGAGGAGGCGGGAGCACTTCAGAGACTCAACAGGCGAATTCGAACAGAGCTGTGGATGGTGCAGGGGTGAGCGACTTTACGGTGCTGGAGCTTCTGGAGATGGAGTTCTTGCGCGACCAGTTGGTGTCGGCCGAGCACTGCAAACGACGCGGAGAGATTCCGGACGTGATGGCTGCCTACGACAGTCTAGCCACGTACTGCGCCGAGAAGCAGGACAACAAGACCATGATCTTCTTCTACGAGAAGTGTCTCGAGATTGCGAGACTTGTCAAGGATCAGATCAGTGAAATGCGCGTGCTAAGCCAGATTGGCAGTGGGTATCATGCCGCGGGCGACTTGGAGCAAGCGCGCCAGTATCTCGAGCTCTGCGTGGCCATTGCCAAGGTCGTGTACGAGCACGACGACGATGAAGAGCTGCGTGGAGAGGCATACGCACAGCTCGGCGGAGTGTACGTGGACCTAGCGTCGCGTCACGAGCAGACAAAGCAGTATCTTGAGGCCATCGATTTGTACAAGCTCCGCCTGGATTGCGCGGATAAGGCACACAACGCTGAGGCACGAGCCCATGCGCAGTTTAAGATCGGCACCTGCTACAACGCGCTCAACGAGCCCGCCAATGCACTCCCCTTCCTGGAAACCAATGTGCGTTCCTGTTACTGATCCTTAATTGGGATGGTCACTTACATTTGTTGTTCTGTGTCTGCTCTGTAGCTGGCAGCAGCACGTCAAAGTGGAGATGCTGAGGGCGAGGGTAATGCGTGTGCGGCATTAGCCACCGCGCACGAGAAGCTCGGAAACCAGCAGCTGTCCATCGACTTCCTGAACCACTACGTGACGATCGCTACGCGGGCTGAAAACGTCGTCAACCAGGCCGACGCCTGCGCACGTCTCGGTCAGATCTACACGGCTTCACTGAACTTCCAGCGTGCTCGCGAGATGCACGAGAAAAACTACGAGCTCGTCCAAGCTGTAGCTGCACGCACGGGCGATCGGTTGGCGCAGAACATCTCCCGCGTCAGCGTCGGAGTCGCCCGCGCGAACGACAAACTCACCACGCTGCTCGCTCTCGTAAAGGACGATTTCCACGGCCTCCTGGCGTGGAAGAACACGCGGGCAGTGCCCACAACCGAGTAACGAGCAATACCAAACTTCACGCCGTCTATTTCCCCCGATGTTCCTTGGGTTACTTGTCAGCAGCAGCAGGAGCGGCCTCGCCACCCGCGGGTGGGTCCACGATGCTCACGCGCAGCAGGCGGCCGTCCAGCTCCTGGCCGTTCATCTCGCTCGCCGCCTCCAACGCCTCGTCGAACGTCGAGTACACGAGAGACGCCCACAGGTGCGTGGAAGAGTGTTCAGGTGTCACCAGTTTGGCCTCCTCGAGCTCCCCGTAGCTCGAAAACACGCCGCGCAGCCGCGTCTCGTCCGTCTTCCAGTGCAAACCTGCGGTCGTCAGCGTCAGCGGCGATTGCAACACGGAAGCATCAGGTTTAGTGGGATAAATCGACGCCCTACCGATGACGGAGACGTGCGTCGACAACATGCGCGCGCCAGAACCTGCCACCGACGGACTCTGGCCGCTCTGGCGCAGTGTCCGCAGCGCCAGCACTCCACCCCGACGCAGGGCCATCATGATCAACTGACAGGCCAAGGCCATGCGGCGGTAATTTATGTGTTCTTATACAGAGACATCCCGGTATAAGAGCACATCTTGTAATAGCTCTTCGCCACGCAGCACAAGGTGACAGTCGGCTCAGACAGGAAGAAGCTTGTGCGCGAATCTCCCGTCCGCGCGCCACAGGGCGCTCCACCGCTGTCTGCTGCGTCAACTCTCCTCTATTGATCGTTATCTAGCTATCTATCTGCTTTTTCCGGTCGAAAGGCCGCTAGAATCTCGTCCAAATGGCGCAAGTAGCTGGCGACAAAGTCATGACGGAGCTGTCGGCGAACGCGACGCCCCCCGGCAGCAGCGGAGGCGACATCCGCCCGCGTCATCGATCGTCTGCGAGTCGTCAGAGTGTTCAGCCCGTGCTGCAGTTCTGGAAGGCCTTCGATCTCGACAGCAAGCGCGTGCTGCTGGACTCGCAGGGCAGCACCATGAAGAGCGAGAAAGACGCCAGTGTCCGCTCCCGCAAGAAGCTAGCGGAGACGACCAAGCACTTCAGAAGACTGGCCACTGACGCCGACAAGGCGGTGGGCGCTGGACCGCTGCTCAAGGCCTATCAGGAGGAGATCGACCACTTGACGCGTCGCGCCAAGTTCTCGGAGAACGCCTTCTTCCAGCTGTACAAGGGCCTGTATGCTGCCCCCGATCCTGCCCCAGCATTGGCGATGGTGGCGTCAAGCTCAGGGAACGACGACTTGACCGAGGAGAACAAGAAATTGAAGTGGGAGCTGAAGGAGTACGAGGCCGAGTTTGCGAGCTTGAAGAACCAGGATATCACCATTCGGAATTTGGAGGAGCAGATCGCTGCTGCTGTGAGGCAGCGGGAGGACGCAGTGCACCAGCAAGTGGAGCAGAGAACGAGAGAGCTGGAAGGTCAGCTGGAAAATGCTCGACTGGAGTGGGCGCAGCAGCGTCGAGACTACGAACGACAACTGGAAGGTTCGCGTGCTGAGCTGCGTGAAGCGTTTGCGAAGCTGGATGCGATGCAGTCGGATTTGTTTGCGCACAAGCAACGCTCGGGACTTGCACGCAATGCACTTGACGCGGAGATGGAGGCTATCTCTCAGGAATCGCTTCTGTCCCAGACGCTGCAATTGGAAAATGCTCAGCTCAAAAAGCAGCTCGACGAGCTGCTTAGCGCTTCGATATCGTCGGAAATCTTTGACGCGCGCTCGTCAGCACTTCCGAGTGCCAATACTGATGCAACCGAAAGCTTGCAGTCGGCAAGGGAGATGCAGGCGGAACAGGACGCGGTTGTCGCTGCACTGCGTCAGGACGTTTTCCGCCTGAAGGAGGCTCACGCGACATCAAGTGCAGCCGCAACAGAGGACTCGAAACGCCTGGAAAGTGCGCTGGAAAGGGCCCAGCAAGCGCAAAAGGATCTTGAAGCTCAGCTGGCTGCGCGCCCAACTATCGAGAAATTCCATGAGGTGACGCGGAAGCTGCGGGTTCTGCAGCAGCTGGAATACAACATTGTCGATGACGATGATGAAAGGAGCATAACGTCTTCTGTTGACGCCGGGGAGGACAACGAAGCTGCAGGTGGCCTCGAGGCGGCTACAGTGGAGGTGGAAAAAATCCTTGTATCCCGCGTGCGTCGTCTGGAGCACTCACTGCAAGAGTGCGAGCGGATGCTACAAACTCGAACAACACAACTGCAAAAGGTACAAGGTGAGCTTCACGGCCGTGACGCTAAAATTCGAGAGCAGGCCACGCTCATTCGCAACCTTGAGGAGAGCGTGGCGGCACTGGAAAGGGCTCGACGAAACCGCACGTCGGGTGTTATCGGGGGCGACATTGGCTCAGAGATCCTCATGGACGCCATGGAGGACCAGTTTACTGGGACCTCGGGTTCTTCCCGCGGTAGCGGGGTAGCAACAGCAACTGGAGACACTGCGTCTTCCAGCTCAACTACTTCGTCGGACAGCAAGATGCTGGAGATTGTTCGCGGCCAGCGCGACCGTTTTCGCGAGCGCATGAAAGAGCTGCAGAGTGAGAAAAACCGCGTGGAAGAGCTCGCGCAGTCGTACAAGAGCACGGTGGCACGTCTCGAGACGGACAACATGCAGCTGTACCACAAGATCCGCTATCTGCAGAGTTACGGCGGTGACAGCAAGTCTGGGGGGTCTCGCGTTAAGCCGAACTTCTCTTCCCTGGAAGACGGCAGTGGAGGTGCGTCTGACGTTGAAGCGCGCTACCGCGGCATGTACGAAGAGAAGATGAACCCGTTTGTGCAGTTCAACAAGATGGAGAACCAGCAGCGCTTCACGAACCTCAACCCGGTGGACAAGATCCTGTTGACGAGCGCCAGGCTGCTGCTGGGCGACCGCATCACTCGCAACATGGCGTTCGGGTACATCCTGCTGCTGCACTTCCTCGTGGTGGCCACGCTCTATTCGTTCATGCACGTCTGCGGGGTCACTAACGACTCGTAAGTGACGAACCTTGTGGTCTCGTGCTGCTCCCACCACGTAAAGAGAAAAAAAGTAAACGACATGTGAACCATTTGCACACACAAATGCACCGACCGGTTACAGGTTGAAGTGGTAAGTAAATACCTGTCTTATTTCATATAAATATTAGCGAAGAGATTTTGCATTTCGTTATTATTGGCCAGTAGAGATGGGCGTGTGGCAGACCGCGGCCAAGGTGGCGCTGTGGCTGCCCGTAGGCGTGACGGTGAACGCGCTGGGCGTGAGCCTGGCCAGCGTCAAGGGCCGCTCCATGCAGCCGGCGCTCAACGACGGGCTGACGCAGCACGCGGTGCGCGACCGCGTGCTGCTGGACAAGTTTTCGGTGCAGATGCGGCACCGCTACCAGCGCGGCGACGTGGTGGTGCTCGAGTCGCCCGAGGCGGCGGGCCAGTACCTGATCAAGCGGCTCGTGGCGCTGGAGGGGGACCTGGTGACGGACCGCAGAGGCGGCCACCGCATGGTGCCCGTGGGCAAGTGCTGGGTGGAGGGCGACAACCCCACGTTCAGCGATGACAGCGACGCGTTCGGCCCCGTGCCGCTCGCGCTCATCGACTCGCGCGTCGTGGCCGTGGTGTGGCCGCCCAGCAAGGTGAAGATCGTGCGCTCCAAGCTGCCGGACCGAGTCAACGTGTAGAGGGAGGCCGCGAGAAGACGAGGGTAATGACAAGCATTGACAGTTTCGACGTTTTGGGTGAACTACAACGCCGCAACGCTTGCGCAGCGTTTGAATTGAGCTGGAGGCAAATATCGGCGCTCTGAAGGTGTTTGCATAGACAGTTTCGGTAGGTCTTGCGAGCGATGAAGCGCGGCATTTCGGCGTTCAGAAGCAAATCCCCGCATGCTGGTGTTCTGGTGGCGTAGCGTAGATGACAGCAGGCGATGTCGCCACCGGAATCCGGTGCCTATCCTGGATACCCGCTCTGCAACGTCGGACACGGCTGAAACCTTCAGCAGCTGACGCGTTTTCACGTTTGGTGCTCTCTTGCAGCTCTCGTCGACGGAACCTCGCCGGAAAGGGAGAGGAGAACACATCAGACCAAGACCAGCTAGCGTTGATCGCAACGTTGCTGGCTCATCAGCCAGTCGTGCGCTTTGTAATTATCACACCGGAAAGCTTGGCGGTGAGCATTCGACTGGGTCAATGAATGCGCGCGGATACGAGGGCAAGCAGGTTTACCCGACGCGATCAGCACCGAGTTGTACTGATCGGTCAGTGCAGTACATAAGGCATGGGAGCGAAACACGTTCTCCTAAATTCGTGGCGCTCGACAGCACCATGGATCGAGCCCAATTCGCTGGCAACAAAATGCACACCAACGTCACAGGGACAAAGACGGAATGGAAACGCTGGACAAGAAGAGCTGTGATGAAAAACCTTATCGTGCGGTGCAATTGTGCGAAGCTGCAACTTGGCACCGACACATTAGCTACTCTTTGTAAATACACATCGAAGACTCTATAATACAGGACGGACGTCGCCAACTGGGGCGCCGATAGATAGAGGGGTGTTTGTCAGTTGAAGACTGGAGGAGGGAGGTCACCGGACTGCCCTGGTGACCTCAATTGCAGAAGCGGCGGATACGAGCCGAGTCCGACTGGCTGAAGAGCGCGTTGGTCTTGCAGTCGATGGAGCAGAAGCCGCCGACGGGCGCGAGTGCCTTCTGGAACGACTGCGCGCAGTTGCGGCACTTGCTCGTCTCCGAGTGGATGGTCGTGCCGTAGTGCGACGAGCGGTTCTCGAGCGTCACTTCCTCGCTCAGGATGTAGAAGGCGCTGCGACCAGAGCCGTTCCAGGGTTTCAGCGTCACGTAGCCGTAGTCCACGAGGCGCAGGAACAGCGCGGCGCAACCGGTGCGGCTGGACATGATGCCCGCGTCCTTGAGCCAGCTCACGGCCTCGGACTGCACGAAGTACTGGTACTGCACCTTGGAGCGCTTGTCGCGCGATGTCTGGATCAGCACGTCCACGGCGCGGAAGACCAGTTCCTCCTCGACGTCGCCGACCTGCTCGTTGTCCGAAGACTCGCTGGACGCGGCCGCCGACTCGAGGCCGGACAGCGAGTGCGTGGAGGCGGACGAGGCCAACGTGGAGGCGGACGAGGCCAGCGTGGACTCGGCCAGCGCGTGGCAGTGCGTGCACACGCGCACGCGGCCCTTGTAGCCGAGCTCGGGCAGCCGCACGTAGCAGGGCGAGCACTCGGCGCACACGAGCTCCCCGCAGGCGCGGCAGTGGTGGCGGCGGCGCGTCCAGATGGAGAAGTCGTTGCCGCAGCACAGGCACGAGTCGCTGGCGGCGTCGGGGCGCCACTGCGGCGGGCTGCCGCCATCCTTGCTGCTCAGCGGGCTGCTGGCGTTCGCCAGAGCCAGGGGCGAGTCGCACGCGGTCACGGACACTCCCATCTCGACGGCGAAGTTGATATTGAAGCCGCTCTCTGCCCGACGTACGCAACACACGGAGAATCCAAAAGTGAACCGCAGACCGCGAGCGGAACCCGAAGTTTGGACGAGCGGCGACAGACGGGCGCGAAGCAAAGCATGGCCCGGCGCTGGCCGCTCGGTCGCCCTGTCGCTTTCGCGCAGTCGCCCTCCGCATCACGGCCCATCACTCCCAGCAAACTGCGCAACAGCATATCGGAGACTTCGCCGCTCCGATACATTTCGGGGTTGACGGCGTCCTGGCCAACAGCCTGCTTGTGACGCGTCATCAGAGAGCTCACCATCGTTTCCGCTGCTGGCATGAAACAGTCGAGTGTATGCCGCCGGCTGAACGGCTCGCTCGTCGGCATTCCGCTGCGAGCCAGCAGCTGTGCCATGGAATGCTGTGATCACGCACCAGTCGGCGATGATCGAGCTGAGTTACGCCGAGTTTCTGAAGCGCGGAGAGTGGAGGGCTGCGGTTCATTTCGCAGGTGTCTGGAGGATTTGCCGCCTCTGTCTTGATTGAGAGCCTCGTTGGGAGCCAACCAGCCCGACGAACGTGGCATTTTTGCAGCGACCCACTCGTTGGCGACTATCGCGATCAGCGTGGCGACTGCCGCCGTTGGGACTGCGAAGCAGCAAACGTTGCCGCTTGTCTAGCGCCGCCGTCGCGTTGCATGCAAGCCGCTCGTTAAAAACCTGGTGGCCGTGCGAGCCCGCTCAGTCCGCGGACCGCTAGCAGCGGTGCCGAAAGGAAACTGATTCCTTCTCGCGCGAGAGAAAAAAAAAACTAGCCGTGCGAGAAGACAACGACGTGTTCTCCAGGCGGCGGCCTGCCGGCCCGAAAAGAGCGATTTCTGCGTGAATGCCAGTCGGCCGTCAGGGTCGCCTTCTTCTCGGCCCGTGCGCCGCCGCTCGGTGTCTGGAGTCCAGCGTGGACGGTGACGGATGTGTCCGCGGGGGGTCCACCATCAGAAAATGCCATGACCATGAAGTGATATTGAAGCGTGCAGGTGCAGGCGTCTCGCTGAATTGATTGAGGCGCAGCGCCGTGTCTGCTGTCAAACAACCAAGACTAGGTTTCCAACTGAAGCTGCTTGGTCCCAGCAGCTTCAGTTGGAAAATGCCGCTGGGACAGCGCCTTGAAGGCCGCGCGGGCCTTCACATCGGGGCGGAATTGTTCCGAGGCAATACATGTCTGTACAGTATACTCAGTCCAGTGTACTGCAGCGCGCTGGCAACTTCACCGTCGTCCCGACGTACCCCGCGGACTGTCCCCCGAGTTCTCACATCGCACGGTGCTTCTTCAAGCATCGCCTGCTGAAAAAAGACTGCCATCTGCACGATGGCACGACTCCGTCTCTCTCGGAGCGCTTCACACCTTGCCGCTGTTGACGCAGGACCCCTTGTTGACAGCATACTCGCGCGTGACTGCCGCACTGTCGCGCTGCAAGCCATCGAGTGCGTATTATAGCTGCTGTGGTTGTTACCCGCCACTGTACATTGCGCGTCGGGCTCATTTGGCTCTAGAGTTGGTGAGGACCGCCAGATGTATGGGGGGAAGCGCTGGCAATCAGCGGATGCGCCCCGCGTTATCCCAAAAGCTGAGCAGGTCCGCTCGGCTTGTCTGCCACAGCTCCTGTTCCTGCTCCCGTTGACGTGTCCCTCACTGAAGACTTCAGCCGATATAGAGCACAAGAGACGGCGGGCGGCGCGAATATTGCATGGCTGCATCGTTGGCTTGCTCGTCTGTACGGTTCGCCGCTTCAGCGATTCAAAGCCTGAAGGCGAGCCTAGGATAAGCACTCTCGAGATCATGTTGAGCTTTGCACCAAGGTTAAAACGGCTTAAAACGGCCGAGACCGCCGCTGCTCAAACTTGCCGAGTCGGAGCGATTGGATGCCAGGGCCGCGTGCTGTAGCGCTCGACGTGCGAGGCGCAGCGTTGCCACGGAGACAGGACCGCTGCATCATGCATCGTGCAGCGGTCCTGTCTGCATGGCAGCCTCGTGTGCCACACGATGTGCTCAACAGAAAGCGACCGATAGATCGAGTAGGCGTGTTCGCCAATGCTGCACCGGCACAGCGCTGCTCGTCCGAGCTGTGAAGCATGGTGCAGCGCGTCCCCAGCCTGCGTTTACGGTAGCTAGGGCGTCCTAGGTCCATGACGAGCGCTTTTCGCGCGGTGAAAGTCCAGCAAGGTAAGCGAGCTTGACCCTGCACAGGACGCTGAAGCGTAACTGGCAAGTGTCAAGTGAGTGCGACGACCGCCAGGAACTGCTGACAGCGAGTGGGACGGCAGCGACGGCACACCTGGTTGTCGCAGCTCGTCATCGCGGTGCTGGCGGTGATTGCCCGGCGGGCAATGGATGGAGCTGCGGCCCCGCTGAACCCAGTCGCGAAAGATCATGCGGTCTCCGCTCCAGCAGCAGCCATCCCGGCCGATTTGAAGCCGCCCGCGCATTGCGACGGCAAGAAATGGCTGGCGGTGTGTCGACTCCTTGAGGCGCCCCACCCAACACTACAAGTGGCGTGTGGGGAGCGGTGCTGACTCAATGAGTCGCTCATACCCTGCCGAGGCGAACGAGACATGGATGGGCTGCAGCAGCAGTCTGCTTCGTGTTAGCAATTGTGCTGGGACCCAGGCTGGACTCCCATTGCCATGCTTCACGCGCCTGCTTCAACGCGCAACAGCGTTCGCGAGCCAAACTCAGGCGTCCATCCCCGCAAATGGCTACAGCGAATCCGTCCATCGCTTGGTCGAACCACCGCCACCACCCGTTTACTGCTTTCCCGCGCATTTTGTAGCCACTTCCCTGATCCTTTGAAGGACATGTCGCGTTGAAGCTGCTTCGATGCGCGGTTGAAGCTGACGGATGCAGCCATCTCTGCGGGCAGTACAGGCGCTGCGCACAGCACCGCGCTTTGTGGGCGAGTCGCCACAACGAAAGCGCCAGCGAGCAGTGCCGCTCTGGAGTACATGTACACGTATTAAATCTAGCTCGGAGAGCGTGCGGCGGACAACCCCTGCCTACGCGTAGCGGTGCTCGTGCAATAGACCCACAAGCGCAGCATAAACAGCGACGAAAGCAGTAGCATGTACTGCACCGATCTACAGTAGCTTTTGACGTCGTTCTGGTGGCCCATCGAGCTGTTCGCGTGGATGTGTTTATCGGGGCCAAGTCGACGCCGCAATT
Source organism: Phytophthora pluvialis (assembly GCA_001314425.1). NCBI lineage: Eukaryota > Oomycota > Peronosporomycetes > Peronosporales > Peronosporaceae > Phytophthora > Phytophthora pluvialis. The sequence goes on along the minus strand of LGTU01000354.1, from coordinate 20 downwards.
GCGAGTCTGACAAGAAATGT
>LGTU01000353.1:0-33392 GCA_001314425.1 Phytophthora pluvialis | reverse complement strand
AAGGATCTCAAGACGCCGAGGTGCACGTCGAGATGTTCAAGTGCGTACTGTCGCTGTACAACAAGGACATTTCGATGGTCGCGTTCCTGGTTGCCGATAATTGCAGCACCAACCGAAGAATCGCTACACTGCTGGAACTGCCACTCGTGGGGTGCGCGAGCCACCGGTACAACTTGGCGGTAAACCGGTTTTTAGCTCCATACGAAGCCGAACTTGCTGCGGTCAATGACCTCATGGTGCAGCTTCGTCACTGCAACAACGCTGCGGAGCTAGCGAAGCACACTGAGCTGAAGCCCATCAAACGGAATACTACTCGCTGGTCCTCAACCTTTGAGATGATGCGTCGCTACAAGCGCATCCGTGAAGCTATTAGGCTGGTGGAGGCTGTTGAGGAGTTCATTCCTACTGGTGCGATGCACAAGAAGATTCTCGGGCTCCTGGAGCACCTCAAGAAGCTGGACAGTGTATGCAAGGTGCTCCAGGACGAGAAGACCAGCATGGCGGATGTCCGTGTGCTGTTCGACCAAGTGGTCGACGACTACCCGGTCATGGCCAGCCACCTGCGCTCGAGCGCGAAAATCGTGCAGTCACCGGCCTTTGAAGGCGCGCTGGTGAAAGTCATCAACGGTGGCAAACTTACTGCATCGGAGGCTCGCGCGATGCATCGGTTCGAGGTGGAGCCGGATACGTGCGGCAGCAAGCGGAAAGAGAGGTCGACGGACAGCTACGCAGACGAAATTCTCCGAGGTGGCAAGAAAAAGCGCGACGCTGGTGCGACATCGGTCAGCTACAGCGAGCTTGCGAAGATGGTGCCTCCTACCTCTAATACGGTGGAGCGCCTCTTCTCGCAATGCAAGCTGATTTTGACGCCCCAACGTGCATGCATGTTGCCCGCCAACTTTGAAATGCTGGCGTTTCTGCGAGTCAACCGTGACTTGTGGAATGCATCCACTCTTGTTGACGTCGAGTAGGTAGCAAGTCTAAGTGACGTCAATATATTGGTATTGGCCCCCTAATTGTTATTGCAGCTCGCTGTATTGCCGTCATTACTACGGGATCCGTGCTCTCGCCGTACAATAGATCATTGTATTGTCCGACCACTGGATTGCTGCGATGCTGAGTCGCGCTGGTCCCAGTACTTGGTCTTAGTCCCGAACGACTGCAGGTTGAAGCTGGTGTCGGCAGCAGAACTAGGCGACGCGGCGACGAGGACGAGCGCAACCACGAACTTGTCCAGCATGACGTGCGATTTATCACGCTGAGTACTTGTCTCCAACAAGGTAAATCTTGAAGTGAGCTTCAGGTATCTCCGGCCGGTGGGGTATGAACTTCATACTATGAAGGCGGATGATCCACTTGCTTGCTGTCGTGATCACACAGCGAGGATATCCCTATAAATAGCTGCACCAGGGAGACTGGCCACCGGTCTTGATCGATCGCCTCCTACATCATGTAGGCTGTATGGACTTGCTGAAGTAGAAAGGCTCCGTTAACTGCGTGGCTGAGCGAATCTCAAGTGAGATTCAATGGCAACACCCACGAGGTCCAACATTACAACAGAGAGTGTCTGTCTGCACTCGTTACACTCTTACCTACCGTAGTGTCGATCCATGTCTCCGGTCTGTCTACCCATAACATCCCATGGACAACTATCAATGGTTGTCTTATCATGCGCTCCACCAACAATGATAACTATCTGAAAATGGGTTTAGGCACCTCCTCTATGCTCGTTCTCGTTAGTCGACATCGTGATAGTCACGGGCGTGTGCCTGCGCGAAGCTCGGGAACGTGCGGCGACGCATTTTGTCCAGCTCGAGACGCAAGTACTCGATCTCGTCCGTTTGGGCCTTTGCCAGGTCCACGAGCTTGCGTCTCACAGCGATGGCCTTCAGTCTCGCCGCGTCGCCTCGAACGCTTCCTCCGCCGGCGGCTTGCTGGCGCCTGGCCGCACTCGTGCGACTTGCCACGATGTCCTCGCGGATCTGCACTTGGGTCTCGAGCTGTGCGACCTGCTGCTGGAAGTTCCGGTTCTCGCGCTCCCGGTCCCGTAGCTGGCGCTCCAGATGGGAACCCGTGCGCTCCAGCTTGAGCAAAGTGGTCTGGTGGTGGCGCCCTAGATGCGCCAGCTTGGCCTCGAGCATGGCTGCTTCGCGCTTCTGCTTGTGCGACGTGTCTCCCGTGTGAAAGAGCTCTTGCAGGTCTTTGGTCACGCGGAGCAGCTGGATGTCCGTGTAGCGCTCGTCCATGTCGCGCGCCTGCAGCTCCAGCAGCGAGTGCTCCCATTCCATGACGTTGATGCTCTTGCGGAAGTCTTTGATGCGTCCGAGGACCCCCACTTGGTCTTTGCCGTGCAGTTGGATCACGTCGTTCAGGGCCTCGACGCTTGTTCGAGCGACGAGCAGCGCGTCGTCCCCGCCACCGCCCACTGGGGCCTCGTCTTGGCCCTGCTTGATGCGCACCAGCACTGGCGCGCTCTCGGCCAGCGCCGTGCGGCGTTGCGCCAACGATTCCCGTTCTCGCTGCTGCTTCCTGCGCCGACGCTGCAACTCCGATAGGTTGGTGCGAAGCTCGTCGCTCACCGTCTTCGCGAGCGCTACCAGCTCCGCCTTGTCGCGCACTGCGTGCTCCGCGAGGATTTTCTTGGCCCGCAGAGCATTCAAGACGCGCCACACACGCTCCTCGACTAGGACGCCTTCCGGGCGGTCGGCCACGTAGTCTAAGGGTGCCACCACGAACGCCTGCCCTCCCGTGAAGCTTCCGCGTCTTGACCGATCGTGATGCTGGTTGTCCAGGTGCTGGAACGGGTCCAGGTTGGCTTCAGGCTCGACGAGACTGGTTTTGCTCGAAGTCTGCTTCACCAGCAAGGCGCGGGAGGAGGAGGACCCGCCCTCTCCACTTTGACTCTCGGCCAGCAGACGTTGCTTGGCGCTGCCTTTGGCACGGGCTGCTGGGACCCCATTTGACGTTGCGCTCTTGATGGAATCATGCCCGGCTCGAGCTAGCACAAGGTCGTCCGGCCTGCGTTTGCGGTACAGCTCGACGAGCTGCTTGATCAATTCCGGGGACTCCAGTTGGCTCGCGCTCGTGGTCGGCGTCCCGCCCAGGCCGCTTCCGTCGCTTTGAAGCATCTCTTCAAGCTCGCGCACGAAGCTCTTGTCCAGCAGCTTGTCTTCTTCGGTGGCACAGTGCAAGTCCTCCCGGCAAGCCTCCAGCTGTGCTACAAAGCGGTCGCTCTCGGTTCGAGCTCGCGCCTCGATCTCTTGTCTCGCTCTCGCCTCGTGTCCGAGTCGTTCCGTTACGAGCTCGAGTTGTTCACGAGCCATGAGCTCTTCAGCTAACCGGAGCTCGTAGAGTTCTTGAGCGAGCACAGCGCGACGTGAGCCCATGTACCGGTCGCGCAGGGCACGCAGCTTGTCATCAAAAGCACGACACAGATCGACCACATCTCCTCGCGTCTTGCGCAGCTCCAAGTCCAGACTCTTCCGGTACTTCTCGCGCTCCTCCTCGAACTTGGCCTGGGCGGCCTCGAACTGCTGTACGAGCTTCTTTTGCTCGGCTGTCATCTCCTCGGGCGGAATGGTGAGCATCCAGGCCTCCTTCACCAGTTCCTGTGCTGCGAGTGGGTCCTTCTTGACCTCCAGCGTGCCGTCCATCATGTCGACCAGCGCTCGGCCGCCCACGTCGTCCTTCTTACGAGCTTTCTCTCGTTCAGCCGCTTCCTGAGCCTCTTTCTCGCGCTGCTTACGACGCTCCGTAGTCTCGTACGGCTTCTGGGTCATCTCTTCCGGCGAAACCTGGAGGATGGCGTCGGCCTTCTCCTCGGGGGCCCACTGCGGCCTGAAGAGGTCTCCGCCACTGCCGCCAGCGTTGAGTTCTGTCGTAATCTCGACGACTCGAGCGTTCTTCGCCTCGATCTGCTCCATGGTGTTCTCCTTCTGACGCACCAGCTCCTGGAACTCGGTGTTAAACGCACTCTGAAGCGCTCGCGCGCAGGCACCAAGGAGATGCATCTGCACACGAGCTTGCTTCCGCGTGCGTACAGCTGCCGGGTGATACACAAAGTGGAAGCTCGGCATTTTCGCGTACTCGGACACTTCGACGGAGGCTGCGGCGGCGTCGGCACCTTGCTGGAATTTCGGGTGTAGGGACCCAGCGTTGAGGACCCATTGCAGGTCGCTCGGAACGGCTTGTTGAAACCTGGTGCGCGCGTGCGAGGGATGGCCGTCGCGGTCTTCTTGCTGATGGTGTGCGAACTCGACGAGTCGGAGCATCGCTAGCTGCTTCGCCAGCTTTTGCTCCCGCGGTGGCTGGCGTCGCATTGGGAAGTTGTTGACAAAAAGCGGCGTCGACTGTCCCGCGGTAGATGTCGACTGAGGTGGCTGTGGCTGACCCGCAGGAGGAGAGGAGGTGGCGGCAGTGGCGAGTACAGGAGGTGACAGCGCGGTTAGACGCACCGCGGGAACCTCGGCCACATCCCAGAACTCACGCTTCATCCGTTCACGGACAATTGCCATGCGCGCAAGGTCGTGCGCGATCCCTTCGCGAACACGTTGCGCTCGCGCGGAATGTTGGCTCAAGAGGATGTCGCGCCACGCTACGTTGAGCACGAATTCTTCTCGTGCCAGTTGTTCACTCTCCGGCAGTCGCTCGTTCTCGGCGAGCATGACCTTGAGTCGCCCCTCGAGCTCGTGGAGCTTGACACGCGTGGCGTCCTTGCCTCGGTCGAATCGGTCACGCGCTGCCATCGCTTCAGCACGGGTTCGAGCCTCGAGGAATGGCGTACGCTCTTGCTCTCGCTCGGGCTGGAACACGTCGTCGTACTTGGCAGTCGCAACCACGCCCATGTAGAGGGGGTTCATGCTCGGATCCGTGCCGCGCACGCCAAACGCTTCTCCGTACAGCTCGGCCGATAGACGCACGTCCATCAAGAACACACACCCGTCCACCCCTGTTGAGACCAACTGGATGTTCGCCGGGCCACCACTTTCAGAGGGGGTTCCCCCTTTACTGAGGACGAACCGTAAGGTTGTCACTGGGCCGTTGTGCGTCACGATCGTGCGCTTTTTCGTAGCTTGCATCTCCTCCAGCTCATCGGAATCGCCAACCGCAGACTCTCGGCTCTTGGTTTGACGCCGGGCGTTTACAGCGGCGAGGGTCCACAGGGTGACTGAGCCGTCCATTCCTCCGGTCACGAGCAGCTCGACGCCTCCGTCGAGAACGCGTGGGAAGAGAGTGACGGCCGAAATTCCACGAACATGAGCTCGCTTGGTCAGCACTTTCGAGAGAATGCTGATCTCTTCCGTTGACTCGCGATGCACGTCGCGGTATTTCAGCAGGGTGAGCTCCGGTCGACCTGGAGACGTCGCGACCATCATGCTGCTTGAAGGCCCAGCCAGGAAGCGCAGCCGCGCACACATGGGCAGAACGGCCTCGCCAAACGCGACGACCTTGGGGACAAGTTCCAAGGCGCCTCGAGGTGATGCGTCTCGACGACCGGAAGCAGCACTACCGACCGAGATATCTTCTTGCGGTGGCGCTTGGTACCGGGCGCTGTAGAAGAGTCCACGAGAGGAGAAGCACGTGAGTGTGAGCGAACTACTAGTGGCGCTCGCACCCGCTGAAGCATTCCACTGAATGTCCACGACACGCTCGTGCGGCTCTCGCAGCGTGAAGAACGCCAGCACCGGGAATCGCTTCTCATGGTCCATCGACAGCAGGAATACCGCCCCGCTGTGCGTGGAAGCCGCCATGAGCACTGCCTGCGTCGGGTGGAGTGCGAGGAGGTCCACCGGTGCGTCCGTGGGCAGCAACTGCACCGAGTGCTGCGGGAGGACGTCAAGTTTGCCTCCCCCGCCGACAACTTTGGCGATGCACAGGGACCGCAGTCGCCCTTGATGATCGCCCAGCATGACAACGGGGTCTCCTGGTCGCGATGCTAGCGCGGTGATCACCACCGGCGCCGTTGGTCCGACACTGGGCTCCGTTGTGGCCGAACTCGCTGTACCTGGTCGCGACGTAGTCGTCGTATCCGTTGCCGCCCCGATGGTTGTCGGGTCTTGAGAAAACAGCGCAGCGATGTCGATCTCGGCAGCCGGGTGGCAGTCTCGAAGCCCCCAGAGCGCAAGGCATCCGTTCATGCCGCCCGTCGCGAGCAACGCGTCGGCCGAGAACGTCCCGCCAAACGGGGTGAACACTGTGCTATCACACGCCGGGCCAGTCGGGAAGCTTGCCCACGGAAGCACCAGCGATACTTGATCCTTCCCATGCCCACGACTCGATTGACTGCTGGCCGGTCGCCGCGTGCCGCCCTCATCGTCTTCATTGTCAGCGTCCTCTTCGTCCTCTTGCAGCACATTTGTACGCACCTCGAAGATTTTCCCGTTGCGAGTGCCCACGTAGGCTGTCGCGTACGTGGGCGTCGGTGCCAGGACCGTGACAATCGAGCCTGCCGGTGCTCCAGGGAGAGCGGCAGCATGTAGCAGCTCCCAGTTGTCGATCTGGAGCCACGCGAGCGCCCCGTCCGAGTAGGCGACGACTAGCGTCTCCGCGGTCACCACGACGCTGGCAATGGCGCAGCGATCGGGTCGAGCGGCCGTCCTGATGGGTTGCAGCACCTTCGCGTCGGCTGCATCCACGAGAAGGAGATCGCCGGCCTGGTTGGCCACGAGGAAGCGACTGTGCGGAAGCCACGCGTGGCAGCCAAACTGCGTACGCTTCTCTTCCCACTCGACACCGTCCGCTGGGTCGCTCGGCTGTTGTCCGACACCGTCGTCTTTACTAGGAGCTGGCAGCGTCACCATCTCCGCTCGGAGCAGACTCGACGCAGCGCTTTGGCCCGCGTACAACTTCCACACTTGAAGGCCGTTGTCGCCACCGACGACGAACTGGTCGACGTTGGTAGGGTCGAAAGACGCGAAGCGTGCAGACCCGCACACACGCGAACGTTCACACCCCGGCACCGGAGCCAGCGCGTCCACATCCCACACGCAGAGCAGCGGCTCTCGTCCTTCTGCTGCATCCACGTCGGGTGGAGCTGGCCGAATGCTCAGCAGTCGACGACCGCAGCGAGAAAACTTGACCAACGAGTACTCGAAGACGTCGTCGTGACAACCTTCGGGGCGCTCCAGTTGGGCCTTGGGCTTCTTGTCCGGATACGAATACAAGGCGATGGCCGCTCCCGGTTCCCGAGCGGTGATGGCGAACGTCGACGTCCTCCAGTTGAAGTCGAACGCCACGATCTCCCGCGGTTGCGGACGCAGCAGGAAATGTTGACTACGGGTCGTGACGGACGTGAAGTGCAGCGTGTGGCCGCTCACGTACACCAACGTGCTCTCGTCTGCTAGTTGAAGCGGTGGCGCACTCCCGCCGTAGCCGAAGACGTGGCGAACCGTAGCGTCCACAGACATTGTCGAATGGATGAATCAACTCGGGAGATCTTGAAGACAACAATGAACGAGCGGTCGGTCACCTAGCGACCCGGTTCTTCGTCAAGAAACGCTTTATTATTGTCGGGGACTGTCGGAATTAGCTGTCGTGCACGTTGAGTTGGTGCAAGTCTGCTAGCAGGCCCGCGCTGTCCATTCGAGTGGTGGTCTTGCGGGTGTGAGATGTCGACTCTGGTATGAAAGGATGGTCGCTTTTTTCAGGCATGACCGCCATGGCGTCGGCTTCCATCATCAAGTCGGTGGAATCGATGCTGCTACCTTCGGCGTCGCTGTCGTTGTTGGACTCGGCGGAATCGCTGGCGCTCGGCATGGTGAAGTCACCTACCGCCGTACCAGCGAACGTTTCTGTAAGCTCAGCATTTGTACATGGTAAGTCTCGCACTGGATGGTCCTTTACACTTGGCACCCCATCGATTGAGCGCGTCGTGTGAATGGAGCTCGCACCAGCAGTTGAAGACACGACGATGTCTTTGATGTCTTTGAGCAGGTTTCGGATGATACCGAGGTCTGGTCCATCTGCCATTTCACGATGAGCTGCTTCATTCGAAGCGATACCATCGCCAGGTGGTGCAGCCAATTCATGGCCACCAGACTCAACTTCCTTCAAGTCCGAGACGATGTCCTGCTCAGAAACGCTAGCAGGCTCTGGGTAGCTCTGATCCCCACTGGCGCCCTCGTGAGTCATACCGACGTCATCCTCATTGGGCCCGACCGCGGCTTCAACCAGATCGTTCAAGAAGACGGCCACAACAGCGCCGATTGTTTCATCGCCAACAACGAGTTCATCTTCAAAAAAAATCGCCTCTTCCGTCGCACTGCTTGCCACTGTGTCATGACCGACTAAACTCTCCATTGACGAAGACTCGCTCGGGGCTCCTGTCGCTCTAGTTGCAACACTTTGTTCCTTGCCAGCAGGGATCACGACTTCTGCCTCGACCATAGCCACCAACTGGTACAGCAACGCTTCGATTGCACTGTCATCTTCAAACCGTGGGGTTCCTCTGATGCCCATCAAACGCTGCTGCCGACCTCTCCACGCCGCCTGAATACAAGTGGAGGCCTCCAGCTGGGATAAATATTTTTCTTGTCGTTGCCACTCCCGTTCGTACCATTTTCTGGCGCTCGTCCGCTTCCAAGCTGACTGGATACACAGCACAGCTTCCAGCAGCTCCACGTACGCTGCTCGCTCTTTGTTCGCTCGCTTCCACCACCGTTGGAGCTTGTGCGAGCTTGCTTTCAGTTGAATATACTGCCGCCTCGCGAACCATCCCAGCACGGCCGTTTTGACTGCCGATGTCGCATTCTGAAGCCGATTCAAGCGCTTGGCCGCGAGACACTGTCGGACCCAGCGCTGAAGCTGTAGGACCGCCACCTTTTGACTCCGCCACGTATTGCCAGCTAGCATTCGGCGTGCATTCTTCTGAAGGATTGTCGCCGAGAGTGTCCGTGCCTCCAGAAGCAGAGCTCGCTCCTTTCGATGCACGTGGAACCGAAGAAACCTCTGCATCGTTGATGCTGCACGAAATCGTTGTTTGGCCACTCGATCCCGTTCTTGAAGCACTTGCAGTTGTTGCCCCGCCTTCACACGTCTTACCAAGCATTGGATGGAGATAGCAGCAGTGGCGCGTTGGAGTTTCAGGCCCTGGTAGCGCTTGTGCTCCAGCCGTGACCGAAGTGTGGATTGTAGCACTGTCGAGGCTTGATCGCGCTTCTGACGGAGCGTCTCTCGCTCCTCGAGTTGTTGCTGCTGGCGCTCGATTGTCTGCTTCATCCACTTTGCCTTGGTTTGCTCCTGGATAAGCTCGTTCTGGTGCTTCAGATGCAGCTGCTGGTATGAGCGCATCAATGCTTGGCGGTCGGCAGCGAGCTCCGCGTATCGTCGGCGTTCTATGGCGAGGATCGTTTCCAATGAGTTTATTTGCTGCTGCAAGCGGCTTTGCTCCTGATTTGAATACTGAAGCCTCAGCAGCTTTTCCTCTCTGGACGATGCCTTGCCAGGTCGCTTCGGCGCGGCTGGCTCCTGCTTCAAGACCGCCTTGACTTCTCTCACTGTTTCTTGTGGCATTTCGCCCTGGTCTGTGGACTCGATAATGGACTGTTTACCAGAGCTGGACGGAGCTGGACGCCCATCTTCGCGGTTCTTCCTGCATAGCTCTCGCTTCTGCTCAGATGCTGGCTCACGAGTGTCAGTAGCAGGATTTTCTTCCTCTGTAGCGAAGAGCTGTTGCTGCTTTTGCTGCAGGAAGCGAAGATACTCGGACCATTCAATCTCCTAGAAGAACAATTGGCTTTGGCTGTGAGCGGTAAACGGTAGGATACCTTTGTGTTAGGTTATGACGTACATTGTCTCGATTTGAATCCATGACAGAGAAGACTGTCGTTATCTGCTGTGGTGTGGGAACAAGGCTGTTGTCTTGATTGTCATTGTCTCCAAACAGCAGTTGCAACAGCTTTTGACCATCCGACGTCCCCGTCATATCTACTTCATACATGAACAAGACGCTACGTTTAAGCGAACCAAATAGTTTTGTTTTTTAGGACGATGATATACAAAAACGTACCTTCGAGGTGATCGACGAAGACGCTCGTGAACTCTGTGCGATCGATGAAGCCGTTGCCGTTCTGGTCCAACAAGTAGAAAAGCTTTTTCCAGATTGTGAACAGTTCCACTCGCGTCTCGAGCATCTTCGCTCTTCCAGAGGTTGGAGTTCCCGCTACTGTTATTAGTGTGTGGTCAAACCCAACACGGAGCTTCGCGACTCCCGTTGTCTTGGTTCGGTCGCTTTTGTCAGTAAATTCGCACCAGGTGAACCGTTCTCGAGTTTCTCCAGAGAAAGGCACGAAGCAACAGAGATTTGACATCGAGAGGAAGTCCAACGAGAGCACACCCAAGCAAAATTCTCCTAACGATTTGGTCACTCCCATCCGTTGAATGACAAATTCTGGTATCCCAGCGGCTGTGTCGAGTCTGGTGTCGAGTGGTAGGCGCAATTGTGTGTAGCAACTCCCAGCCAATACATCGGTTGTGGTGCTCTCGAGTGTATCCTCTGCTACAACAGCAGAACTGAAGCTCGTGTTGTGAATAGTGCATTTGTAAAATATATTCTCCACGTGAAGCATCCGTTCGGACTCGGAGAATGCGTAGCTCTCTCCAAACTCCATGCTTAGTGTACCGGCAATCGTCGGCAAATACACAATCACAACGTGAAGATGTGCACTCACCGTAGGGCCATCGCTTACAGCTTGATTCGATAGTGGAACCCATACATCGAGACGTCGAAGTGCTGCGTCTTCTATCGCAGAAGAGAGATCGAACTTGCCGTCAAGTCTCAAATGGTTTGATATCTCAAAACCAACTTGCAACTCTTGAGACTCACCCACGTGGGGAAATGTCACCCATTCCTTTTCCCAACGCCAGTGCTGACTGTTGTTTTGGGCGATAGATTGTCTTGTACGAGAGCGTATCGCGTTGGTAGAATCCTTCGTCGAGGCGTACTTCAACTGTACGTTGGCTCCGCCGTATTTCCCTAGCTTCATCAAGTTTGAACTCTCAAAGCGCGTTACCAGGATAGCTTCGCAAACATTGATATGAAACTTTCCCAATGCGTTGGATTGTGGGATTGGATCGCTTTTTTGACGAATCTGCAAGCTCATAAGAACTGCATCCTTTGTCGCAGTGACAGCAGCGTTGAGTGACTCCTGGCAGATAGGGCACCAAACCTGCTTCTTCCGATGCACGAGTCTTTTCTTCCAGTCTTTTCGCAGTGGAAGATGAACGCGCCCGTAGTTGTTCCCGATCAAGTCGCGGATTCTTCCGACAAGTACATTACTCGATCCATTCGATAGAGCAGCTGCAACGATGGGGTTGCTTAGGTCGACAACCTCGCTGACTTCCGTTAGACCCGAGGATGAGAGGGGTATAACGCCGGTCGCCCCCACGGCTAATTCCTCTGCTGAGCCACCTCGATCATCTACAATACTTATATCAATGTATACGTGTTTTGCAACACAAAGCGAACGTTGTGAGCCACTTGCGTCCTGCAAGTTACCACGCATTCGATGAATCACCAATTCAAAAACGTCTGATGATATTGTTGGGCCAGTCTTGGGTTGCTCTGTAGGTAGAAATTGCAGCTCCAGTGATAGCATTCCTCGCTTGTAGTAGTGCGGGTCATTGCTCGTCTTGGCCGCCTCACCGCTCTCGAAGTTCATTGGTGTCCCAAAGGGAAGTTCGAGTTGTACGAGATGGTCTTCTTCAAGTACCGACGGGAACAAAGGTAGGGTCAAATAACCAATGACTTGGTCGTTACTACGACGTTGACTGGCGGTGTCGCACTCGGATGGCAAGATCGAATCAAGTGTACGTTGATAAAGCGTGAGGTGGATGATCGGTGGTCCAGAGCACGCAAGTGAAAGCGCTAGCTGCTGGTTCCATGATATCATATAGGCATCATCTATTGCGCAGCAACTACATGTACTCAAACATTCAGCAAAGTTAGTACACACTATTTCTTTTTATCGACCCAATGGAACCACGGCACGCACCTGCTCCTTACTTCCTGTGGTCCAACGGAAACCACCACGTAGTAACTCGACAGAGAGCTCAATTTTCTGAAAACGTTGCCACTTGCTTGTAGCAGATGAACACACACATCTCCATTGACAGGCTGGGATACACGGTTTGCAAATCCAAGAGAGGCTGGCGACTTGGCACCATTTGCTTGAGAAGATGAAGCTCGTAATCTTGAGAGCAGCGACACTTTCTCAAGTCCTCGTTCACGCTCAGTATCAATGTCCACGAATGCTTTTTCCACATCCAATCGTAAATCAATGAATACCGATACGTTCTGCTGCAAAAAAAGAGAGCTGAGGTTAAGACTACCAGTTGCCATCAATGCTGGAGTCAGCGCTTCATTGGTTCGTTGTGCTCCTATTGAAATTTGACTGCGTTTTGCGTGTGAAGTGGTTGCTAGAGAAGCTCTAGACGCCATTCCTACCCGATTCGGTTTTTGCTGGGGTAGTACGTACACAAAAACTTCCAGTACAGGGAAGGATCGATCTTTAGCGGCCCAGCATATAACTGTGTTGGCGTTCTCGCTAGCAGGGACGAGCCTCTTGCTGCCATCTGCGGCCAGAACAACCTTTGCAGCAGCTAACTCAGCTTTCCAGTTGCTTTGCGCAATGCGGAGTTTGATCGAAACGCTATCACCTTCTGAAAGATTTGAGGGCAGAGCTTGTACTTCCAGAATGTCGACATCGACTCGACACTTCATTTCTCCACTTTGCACGGGATACGCGATGCTACCAAGCCCAGTAGCGGCAAGCGAGACGAGTTTATCCGCATCATCTTGTTGAAGCGCTGGAGTTGTTTGAAGTGAAAGCATCGCTGATCCGCATTCATTTTCCTTACCCGCAGATTCCGAGTACAGACGCATACTCTGCTCGACTGGCTGGTTTTCAGCCCCTGGTGGCAGGATCAACGGGTAAATGGTAAAACTGCCGAGTCCAATCAACTCATTCCTCTCGTGAGTGCTGTACCGATAGATGCCTACAGAAATGATCTCCGAAGCTGCATCGGCCACTTGTAGTGACACAGTTTTCGCTTCCCCATTCTCGATAGCTGCTTCTCCGTTTTTCCACACCAACGGCGATACAGTTTGACCACGCGTTTTTCCTGTTGTACTTGACCAGATTCTCGCGAAGCAACGAGCATCTTTACCTTCATTTTGTGAAGCCTGCAGATCGGATACCCTTACCGTGAGGATACAGGCTTCGGGTTCGAGCACCACTGTTGTCCATGCTTGATCACAATTCTCCAGGTCGGGCTGTAATCCACCACGACAGCTTGTGTTCAGACGACCACAAGGGCGATCTTGTTCATCAAGAAGTTGCGCGTTGGTCTGATACTCCACTCCGATCGCTAGCTTTTTCAACAAGTATTCACACGCTATGGAGAGCGATAATTTTCTTTTCTGTGATCGCCTTGAGCGTATCTCGAGAGAAAGTTGCGGAAGTGGATTCGTCACAACGTCAGGACTGAGCTCGAATCGAAGCGTAACTGGGCTGCCTTTGTCGGTTTGCAGTCGCAAGCATGTATGGCTATCACAGTGCTTGGTTTCGGCGCTAATGACAGCGCTTGCAACTGAACGTTGAGAGGCTCCACCGATGAGATGAAGCCGACCGTGTACTGCTAGTTGCTGGTTTCCTTCTTTCCCAGCAGCAACAAATTCTCGCAGATATTCCGCCTCGGCGGGCGAAGTTGCACAAATGAAGTCAAACTTAAGCTCCACCACGCTTCCGAGAGGAATGGGCATCGCCATGTCTGTAGCGCTATGCTGGTGACTCTGATTCAGACTTGAGAACTTGGTTGACTTCATCCTGCACGGTATTAAGCAACACACATCTACCACGTGAGTCCACCGACATGTTCAATTCAAATGCATCCACTGACAAACAAGTACTTGAGAACCTCTCGTCGCTTCTTGGCAGCATCCGTGCTTAGACAATCGCCAGCTTCTCCAGCAGAAATGTCAAGAGGCAGCGAAATTGAACTAGAGGTGGCGGAGCTTGCAGATGCCGCAACAGAAGCCATCCACGCATTCGATCCAGCCGGTCTATTGAGCTGAAGGGGCGACCACGGATCCGTCCGTGTACACGCGGCTAGTCACATCTAAATGGAAATTTCGTTTTTTCATTGACAATTTACAAGCAATCCTCATGGAAGTTGTACGTCTTCAAGTAGTAGTGCCACAGGTTCTCAAGCTCCGACAATTTGCAGAAGACGCGTCCGCACCCGGGAATTGGAACTTCCTTCTCATTGACAAGAACCTGAACGTAGAACTCTTTTTTAGCGCTTGACTTCCGTTCGTGCAAGCGAAACTGGAGGTTTGCAGCAAACGGGGAGAGAATTGATGTTCGGAATCCCCGCGCTTTGATCGCGGCCTCTGTAGCGTTTGCCAGCAGAAGCGACCGATCACCGTATCCCAGGAGCGTCATCAACGGGAGAGTCGTCTCAGCATGCGCAAAGAAAAAGTTTCCCTCAAGTGTACTGTTCCCAGTCACTTTTCCCGTCATCTCGCTGAAAATCTCCCGCAGGAGCACGGCTGCCATCTCGTAGTTGATTCGGTATCCACCTCCGATCCAATAGAACTCCTCGAGGTCGTCCAAATAGTCCAGTGAATGAATAAAAGTCATCGACATCAGCGAGCACCAGTGGTGCTTGCGATGATAAATCGCTATATCAAATCTGCAGACAGCAACAACAAAAAACGAATGAGGGTGATACGCTGAACAAGTTAAGGAAAATTCCGCCAAGCTTACGCGCAAGCAGATTGCACTGCCATCAGGTCCTTAGCGGAGAAATTAATGTCCTCCCCGTTTAACCCAAGCGCTTGTTTCAGCCATTGAACAACTTTAGCCATGACGCTTGATCTTTGAAACTCATGCAGTTGTTCTTGCGCCGTTTGGTTTTTCTTCACGTCTCGCTGATATCGCTCACATTGATCGAAGAACCGCAGGAGAATGTCCTATGCGTCAAACAATCGTTAGTACAAAGAGATAGTGAGTGCATCCGCGCTGTTAATGACCCACCTTGTTTTTAGGGTACTCGATGTACTCCACATCCTTCGGGTTCTCAAAGAACGAGCCAGCAAACCTACTCACAGCAAAAAGAGCAGTTAAAAACACCATACGGTCCCATTGCCAAAGCCAATCTACCCCCAGGATGATTTCGCGCTAACGCTGCTAACCGTACGCGATAGCGGAATCTCGAGTCCTTGCAACATGCGTGTGCGCGAGGCGGTATTTCCCCTTTGAATACGTCACTGGTGTGCTATGTCCACTTCTCGCCAAACTATCAGCACCGAGCTTACGCAGTTCGTGCTGTCCTGTTACGGCAAGCTCTCCTTGTACACTCAAATTGTATGGCAGCGTATAGTTTTGCATCCATGCCGGCAACAGATCCCGAAAAGGCTTCAGTTTCTCGAGCAGATCATTAATCTCCTGAATATTGCCCCCAGTCGGGTACCTAACACCATCAACGTCACCAACACCTCCTTGTTCAACATATATATCATCATTTTTTGCAAAGCTTCATGCCACCCACCGGATTCCATGACGAGCCACGATCTGAGTCTGGATCAGCTCCAATTCCTGTCGAAGTGGTGCGCGCTCGGTCGCTTCAGCGACTCCAGAGAGTGTCATCAATGATTCCACCATTACAGCATCATTATAGATGCTGTCACCATCGCGTTGGTCCCAATACTTCGTCTTGGTAGCGAACATGAGCTCGAACTTGTCGGCAGTGGAGACCCCCTCCGGAGATCGGAATGCATTCGAAGCAGTGAAGGAGATGGGGCTTGGTATTTGCGTAGCCGCGGCTAAGAACACCAGCAAAACCAATGCAACAACTTGCACTAGTCGATTCGAGCTGCGTCGAGCGGACAGAGACGGCGAACCAGGGGCTTCTCGGGAGCTCCCCATTATGGTCGTTGTTGTCAGGTTGCGGGAAGATTTTATGAAACCGAGCTGGCCAATCACATGCGTTGACGAAGAGATGGTTGCAGATGGCTACACTTGAAGCAACTGTGGACATGCATGTAGCACAAGGTGTGTATTGAAACTACTCACCGCTAGCTAAAACTCCATGTATCGATCGATATGTGCGACAACCGATCAGTTGGTCAGTTCTCTTGGAGTTGGGTTTGGTACCTCCTGCTGGACCGCCAACCTGATTGTACACTTGGGGCTCGCGAGTACTCACATGTCAGGCTAATGAACTCGCCACAAAGGTTTTGACAAACACCGCCGGTCAATTATCTCCAGTTAGTCGTCGTCATCGTACTCCAGGGTAAACTCGGGTTCAGCTGTATCCGCGTCATCGTCGTCCGCCAGGACCTTGGCGCTGGGGGTTGGCGCAGCGGCTCGGTCTCCTCCATACGATTGACTAACAAAACCAGGGGACGGTAAAACGGGGGCACTGCCTGGGACGCGGCTTCGACCTTGGTCACCGCTCGAGAAGGACGGGGCTTGGGTCGCGTACGTGGAACCTCCAGTAGCACCAAACGGAGACGAACCCAAGGTGAAAGTGCCCGGGTAGCCTTGTGGAGGTACCCCTGAGACGGCCTGGTGGTCGGGCGGCAGCCGGCGCCCATCCGGCGAGGGCGCAGCGGCATTAGCATAAGACACAGAAGAATCACCTCCTCTACTGCCGCGATCACCGTATGGTTCATTATATACTTGCGAGGCTCCGTAAGACCTAGCTGGAGAGGAGTTGTTAGCAGACGGCGACACGCGTGACTGCTCCATGCCATGTCGCGAACTCGGCGACGGTTGCCAGCGGCCTCCAGTTGGTTCACCACGAGCAGCGGGCCTTGGCGGGAATCGGACAGACTTGTCAAGTTCTTCTTCTCCGTGGGCAAAACTGAAAGAGAGATCCACATACACAGCAAAACACAGGTCCCGCAAAGGGAGTCCATCATCAGACAACGGTCCACTGAAGAAAAAAATGCAAGACAATCACCTCCCAACCAGGGCGGCAGATCTCAACGCTACTGATCGAATAGTACCTGCATTTATCTCCAAAGCGACACTTTCCCAGCGGGTAGTTGTTACAC
The DNA here is from genome assembly GCA_001314425.1 of Phytophthora pluvialis. Lineage (NCBI taxonomy): Eukaryota > Oomycota > Peronosporomycetes > Peronosporales > Peronosporaceae > Phytophthora > Phytophthora pluvialis. Next base: position 16,333 of record LGTU01000353.1, on the reverse strand, counting down.
AGCACAGTTTTGCGCTTACTTTCAGTCATTTCTGAACGACCTCCGCCAGAGGAAGCTGCCTGTGGGTCGTGGATGTGCCTAGAGTAAATTCAAAGCATAATAGAAGCAATTAGTACTCGTTCGCATCAAAGGACTTCGAAACAGCAAGTTGTTAAATGACCACCGTACCAGCAACGGTCGCCAAACGTGCATCTGCCGGCCAGAAAGTTGCGGCAAATTTCTCCAGAGGTCCCTGGCACGCGGTTGCCAGGACTCCGCCTATCGTCCGACCCGGAGAATGGAGATCGTTGCATGCCTCCCTGATCGTAAGGGTTTGACTCGTGTCTACCTAGACCTCCAGACTGTGGTGATCGCACATTTTCAAGCGGCCACCCACTGCCTGAGCCACGAGAGGAAGGTGCACTTCTGTTCCACTCGTCATGTCTTGGTTGGCCTCCGCGAGGAGATTGCAATAGTGGGGCCTGTCGAGATGACCCAGGAGGTGACCCACTACCGGATCTACCGCTAATTTCGGGGCGATAATCTCCCTCTCTGTCCAGAGAGGTGATTATTGGGGCTGGTCTATCGATAGAGGGGTTGTCCAACTTAGGTGGTCCCCACCGGGACCCGCGGGCCTTCTTTGGGTCACGATTGTCTAGGTCGCTCGGGCGGTCGTCTGGACCTCGCCGCATGCGACCGTTTCCAACTGGAACACCCGGTGCATCGCCCATAATGCCGCCGACGTCTCTCCGGTCGTATCGCTGATCCTCTCCTTGTCGCTCGTCATAACTGCGACGGTTAAAGTCCCCAGCATCATCTCTCGGACGACTGACTCTGTCGTAAGAATCGCCATTGGGTGGCCGCCCCCGTTGGTCGCTGGCGTGCTCTTTCTCCTCCTTCTTCTGCTTGATAATCGATAACAGCGACGCCAGTTTTCCCGGGGATGCACGAGGCGTGACATTTCCCTCCTAAATGTAAAAAAACAGGCCAGGATGAGAAACTTTACACCTCTCAACACCTCAAAACGCAGCTCGAACCTGTCCCTGGAGCAGATATTCATGTCCGCCAACGTCTTCAATTTGCTTGGGCGTGTAAATGCCGCGCTTCTGCCACTCCTCAATCACGTGTCGAACCTTGGGCTGCAACAATCACAAGCACCAGTCATACAAAAAAAACGTTAGCTTGCACCCCCTGCTTCTCCCTGTGTGCAGCCTCCCCTCCCTCTCGAACCTGGAACTGCTCTGGGACTTGTTTCACCGCTACGAAGGTGTCCGACAGCCGGATCAAGAACCGCTTCACATACGCGTCCTTCGGGTCGTTCTTGGCATGAGACTGCAGCAGCATTCACAATAACAAGACATCACGACGTCAGTCAGCACGCAATAAATAATAAATGACATCACAACAATATAATTATCACTGTACCTGTTTGATGATGGCGTCAATAGCGTAAAGTCCTGCACAACACCCAAGTCCCATCAGAATGTCTACCCCAACGTCGTTAAGAAATTATAAGTCTCACCAGCCAATCGGTGCTCGACCTCGGCCTTCCACAGAAACACTTCGATGTCGTGCACCACGTGCTTGTAGAACTACAGACGCATACAAACTCCAAGTCAGTCCACAATGGATTGTACTCGCACCCTCTCGAGTCCGCCGCCGCACCTTGGAGTAGTGCGCCGCCAGCTTGGCGACGGCGCCGATGCGGCTCTGCGACACGCCCTTGGCCGTGGCCAGCCCCTCCAGCGCCTGCTTGATCTTCTCGAAGCCTTCCCACGCGCCCGAGCGCGAGCTCTTGTGGCCCTCGCGGTGGTGCTCGTGGCCCCCCATGCTCGTGGGCTTTCTCGTGCCTGACTGGCCAGCCGGATCTTGAAAATACAACGTAGTGTGGTGTACATTAATGTGGTGTGGCATACACTAAGTTGTAAGTTGGGGGCAAAAGACAACAACAACAAAAAGACCGCTCTCCACAGAAAATAGCTCTCATGAAAAAAAAAAACATTTTGTCTATTGAGAGTTCTAAAGCAATGCAGGGGCATAAACCGTCTCCTTCTCGGTAAGCGAGGGCGCCAGCACGAGCTGCTTCAGCGTTGGCAGTTGGTCCAGAACCGACTTGAGCTGTTGCAGTGCACGCCTCGCTCGCTGCTGCTCCGCCATGCCAGTAGTCGAGTTCCAGGACACAAGGATGGACGCCACCGGGCGAAGCAATCGCGCCCAGTCCGAGAAACGATGCTTCTGAGCTTCGTGGTGGCGCTGCTGCAGCAGCCATCGAGTGAGATTGCTTGCCACTACCGCAGCACATTCGAGAGCATCTCCACGTTGCGCGGACTGCTGAACAACCTCAAGAGCCTTGTGCAACAATTCTAGCGACGACATCGAGCCAGCGCGGCGTACAACCAACGCTGCGACGACAGCAGCCTTGCTTGTGACTAAGCTGTCGCTTCTTGAGCCGGCACGACGCGTTGCAATGGCAGTCTGCAGAGATGCAAATGCACCTGCTGCCTGCAGAGCCGTCGCGTGCTGCTGGGTGGCGTCGAGCTCGTCCCAAACTCCATCCTGCAGCGCTTGCTCCAGCAGCACCATCAGTGGAAGCAGCAGTGCCGACGAAGCCGTTCGCATCGATCCGGACGATTGATCATTGCGCGACTTGGACGCAGCTCCGTGTCTCAAGAATTGCGCCGCTAGCCATTCCAGCAGCGCTGCTTTGGTCACCAAGTAAACGCTCCCCGACGGTGTACCAAGTGCTGCCAACAGAATGCTCATGACCAATGGCTGTGTGTGAGTATCGGCCAGCTCGGACGTGAAGAAGCTCAGTAGCATCGGAAGAACGTGGCGGCGCACAAGCAGCGCCACGTCATCGTCGTTGCGTACTCCGCGACGGAGCGTGTGAAGGAGCCACGAGCGCTCTTGGCGGAAGCTCAGCGGCGCCCGGCTGTTGAACAGCGAGTAGAACATTGGCACATCAGCCAGATCCATGGCTGGGCGAGCCAACAGGAAGTGGTTCACTTGCGGGTACAGCACGTGCGTCGGCCGCGTTAGCACAGCAAGCGCGTCGTTGAGGAACACAGTGACCACCGACGGAACCTGCTCCAGTGGCTCCCTGACACCACGGCGGAACACGTCCAGCAAAAGATGCACCTGACGACCCGCCTTGAAGTCGCTCGTCGTTTCCGTTGTAGCTTGCAGAGTCTCGTGCACGTGTGCAAGAATACCGAACGCAAACTCACGGATTCTCTCGACATCGGAGGCCGTAGCACGGATAGCAACACCCAGCAAACCTTGCTGCACGATGCCACCGTCGGGCAAATCCGAGGAGGAGATGAAGTGCGACAGCATGGGCAAGAGGAACGCTGGGTCATACGGTTTGGCTTGCTTTTCCTCTTCGACCGAAAGGGCTTGATCCAAGTCCTCACTAGAATCGTCAGCAGGAAGGTCTGCATCGAGATCCAGCAGCAAGGAGTCACCAGCCGTCAAAATCTCACGGTCTAATGGGAAGTGTTCAACGGTGGCACGAACACGGTTTTGCTCAAGACCTCCACCAAGAACCCAAGCCGAATCATCGACCAGATCATTGTGAGAGCGCTTCGACGATGCTGCCGATGGCGAAATTGTGGAGGACCCGCCAAAGCGGAAGCCCATACTCACCAGCGTGAGTTCCTCTTCCTTACAAGTTTGGGCCTCGAACTCTTCGAACAGCACGCGCAGACTGCGATCGAAAGGAGAGAGCGACATCGAATACGCGCTGAGCAACGACTGCAAGAGCGAGCGCGTGTAGTTGCCCGTGATGCGAGCCAGACGCGCAATAACGCGAACAACAACCAGGCGCACGGAGTCGTTCTCCACGTTCTGGAGAGTCTGAGCAAAGCACGGGTGTAGCACGACGGCTTCAAAGTGGGCAACGAAATCGTAGCCTACGGCACTTGCATCATTCCCCACCAGACGCAGCAAAGCTGCTGTCAAGCCCACAAATGCCTCGAACACAAGCTTGCTGGAGCTTTCTTGGACGACTTCGCACGCCTCGGTAAGAACTGGGATAACCTTTTGCAAGGCGGATAGCTGTTTGTCTTGAGCTTGACGCTTCAGAGATCCGACAACATTCTCCGTCAAAAGCATGGTCGCATCAAACTCGCGGAACCAGGTTTTACTATTCGGTTCCTGGCCATTTTGCGCTACTTTCAGAGTGGACAAACCACTCCGAACAAGGACAAGCAGCAGGTTCACGTCCACGCTTTCATTGCTGCGCAACAACAGAAGTAGGCCCAGTAGTTGGGCCGATGACAGAACCTCGTCGCGTTCTGACTGCGCTAGCTTCTTCACAATTGCGCCCACAGCCGCAATCGACGCGTCGGTGTTCACATTTGAAGCAGCATCGATAGACACGTGCTTCAACAGTCCAAGCTCTGCCGTGTAGCTCTCCTGCGAACCCAATAACACACGTTCGTAGCAGCCTGGGATCAACTTCTCCGCACATTGACGAAGAGAAGAGTTCACAACGCGCGTAAACACGTTGTAAATCGACCCCAACAGTTCGCACTTCACTCGTTCATCCCTCTCGTGCTGAAGTTGCTTGAGCAGCTTCTCCTCAAACACCATGAGGAACGGTGTAGCCTCGTTGCTGCTCTGGATTGCAGCGACAATAGCTCGGAGCACCTCGGTGCAGTGGGCACCATCTGATGCCGCGTACGCACTTCGCACTACGAGCGGTACAAGAGAACTCTCTACTGAGGCGATAGCAGTAGAGGCGTCGACTCCGCCCAAGTAGCCAAGAACTGTGAAACCAGTCGTGAAAAACGACAGTTGCCGTTTGCTGTCTTGGCTGTTCAACAACTGCCAAAGCTTTCGCGTGAGAATCTTCGCCCGCTTGTAGTCGGCGAAAGATCCGTATTGCTCAGTATCTCCCAGAGACTCGAGTACACGCTCGACAAGCACCACGTTAGGGGCATTGGTAGTGGTTAGGCTGGAATGGTGCAACAAACTGTCGAGCACTGGGATAGGGGTACTGGAGGGGACACACGAAGCTAACACAGCAACGAGCGGCACACCGGCGCGTTGAAACAGACCGCCAAAGTCGCACAGCGACGCTAGGTCCGTTTCCGAGCTGCTGCTGGAGTGCACTCGCAGGGCAACGATCTCCACAGCAGAAAGCTGTCGCCACAACGAAGCGTTTGAAGTACTGCCAACCACTCCTCGAAGCTTGAAGAAAATGCGTGCCACTACACTGGAAGCCGGAGCGTTTTCGCTGGAGACGATAACGATCGTCAATAATTGCAGAAGCAGTCCGCACAGCTGTGTGTGTCCCCCTTCCGACAAGTTAGGGTGGCTTGACGAAAGGAATAACAGCATTTGTTCGCACATGCGCGCTGCATCCGTCGCTGCCAAATGGTGGTCCTTGACTCTACGCGTCACCAAGCTTGTCACCGCAGCAATGGCCAAATCTTGCTCCTTAGCTTCCTTGCTCGCGATATTGAAAAGAATATGCTGGAGGACAATGCGTACAGGAATCATGTTCGTGAATGCCTCCGCAGCAGTAGAATTGGTTGTCTGCTTCTTTTGCTGCTTGATCTTTGCTGAGAAACCCAAGAGAGACAGGATGTCCAAGTCTCCTCTCGCAGATAGATAATGGAGCACCGGGCCGAAAGATTCCGCAACATCTGCGCAGTTGTTGACAATCTGGTCCCAGGATGACGTAAATTCCGCTGGCGTCATCGCCACCAACGCAGCAGTTAAAGCGGTCGGGTCACTAAAGCGGTACCACTTGGTGTTAGCCACTCGTGATTTCTTCTTCGGGGTGGCAGAGTTGCTAGAAGCGCGTTTCCCTGAAACAAGCGCTTCACAGTGTTTCTTAAGCCAGGCGTAAGCATCATCGTCGCATTCAGACTTGTCGGATCCCACCGACCGCTTCCGCTTCTTGCCGTTGGAATCATCGCTGGAGGCTCCGTCTTTCTCTTCTTCTTGTCGCTTCGACGCAGCCATATCCAAATCAGCAAAAGCATCCTTGCTCGCGATCAGCGCGACTAATTGCTGTGGGTATTTGCTGGTGGGCATCAGCGCTACCAAAATGCGCACAGCAAATGCTACAACGGATAGGTCAGCACGATACGCTGACAAATCTGGCTGCCCAACTACTCCATCACACGAATTGAGGAACCCCACGAGCGCCACAGTGATCGGACTGAGCGAGGATGAAGCTGACGCGTCTGCCACCACACGACTGCCAACCGCAACATACATGAGTGGATCAGCCATTACAGCGCGTCCAAGCTGCTCTGTAAACTCAGCGCACGTGTTACATCCACCCTGACGCAAACTCTCGAGCCAGAATGTAATTTCTTCATTGGCACGTCCACCAGCGCTTTGAGTTTCCTGTCCGAAGATGTCCGAAGCGAGCAAGGTCCGCAGAAGCACTTTTCCCGCGAGCTCCTGCACGGCATGACTCGGCGTTGAGACGTACAGAAGCAGCATCTGCTGCAGCTTCGAACGCTTGCCAGAACTTCCACTGGTAAAGAGAAAACGCAGACGCGGTGTGTCCACAGCGAGTAAAAAGCGCAGCATCTCACCAACAATTAAGCGTTGCATGGGTGCTGGCAAGGCATCTTTAGCACTGTCATCCGCAGGACCGTCCAAGTATTGCCACGTCAGCGTCTTCGTAAAATCAACCTTCACCTCACGCATAGCCTGAGGAAGGCACTCCAGGTACAGACGAAACACAGTGAGGGCACGCACGTAGATAAGCGCAGTGCTTCGCTCCTGCGAGGCGCACAACTTGAGAAGCAGCGAGACAAGCGCCTCTGGGCTAGGAAGAAGGAAGCGTAGCTCCGACTGCACATCGGACGCAAGGCCCAACGATTCCAGCGACGAGGCGAGGCGCACGTAACGCTTCAACGTTGCCTCGATCACGCCTAAGGACGAGTAAATGACGAGGTTGTTGCTGTGCTGAATACAGCGAGAGAGCTCCTTGCGGTAGTTGCCCGGGGCGATGATCCGCGACGATAGTGACTGTGCAGAGCACCACGATGAGAGCGCGTCTCCATGCTTGCTCGTGGGCAATCCTGCAGCCACCGCATCTAAGGAGCAGGACAGCAACTTCTGCACCAGTGAGGCAACACAGAACCAGCGGTACACAGGTTTGGGCTCGAGCTGAACAGACAGCGCAGCGAGATACTCCGACAGGAAACCCGGGTACTTGGCAAGGAACTGCATCACGAGCGTCTGCGCTTGCGCGCTGCGCAGAAGTTCGTTCACGCCAATTGTGCCAACGGCATTGCGGATCACCTTGAGCGCGTACGCCTGTTCCGACGTCGTAGCCTCTTCGTCCCCTTGCGCGTTCGACGCCGACTTGGACAAGAACAGCCTCAGCGCCTGCGTCTTGGGCACCACGTACAGCGCGCTGTCCTCAAAGAACAGCGCGTTGAGCACTCCGAGCGCCGAATCGCGCACGCCCTCGTCCTCCTCCACCTGCAGCAACGCCAGCAACTGGTGCACGCACGTGGCGTTGAGCACCACGAGCTTGCTCTTGTGCTCCACCTCCTTGTTATGCAGCACGAGCTCCCCCACCCTGCTAAAAATTGTCGTCAGCATCGCAGCGGAGTCTCCGTCCATGCTCTTGAACAGCGAGGCCGTGACGCCGCCCTCCTTCATGGCAAAGCGGTGCACGCTCTTATCCGGACAGGCCGTGAGGGCCAGCACCAGGTCCACGTAGGCCGCTCGGAGCTGGAACGGCGCCTCCTTCAGCGCCTCTTCTTCACCATCACCAGCCTCCACGGGCTCGGGCTTCTTCCAGCGTCTCGTGGCGAGCTTGACGAACGCCGGGCACCGGAAGTTGAACAGCCGCATGAGCTCCCGCGCGGTGACGCCGCTGACTTTTGCCACTGCGCCGAGCAGCTCCAGCGCCCGGAACTCGATCAGCGGCTTGTCGCTCCAGCTCAGGAGCTTCTCCAGCTGCGCCGCCTTCTCGCGGACGACGCGGAGCGCGAACGCTTCGGCCTGGGCGGCATTTTGCCGCTGCTGCGTCTGCAGTAGGTGCGTCACCACGTGCAGGAACGTTGCGAAGCTCTCGCGCTTCTCCCAGCGACTGCCGGCGCCGTGTTGGTCGGGCCACAAGCGCAGGAGGAGCTCGCCCTGCGGGTGGACGGCCAGGAACTGGGTGCGCAGAGAGGACGCGGCCTCGGTGGAGGCTTCGGACGCGACGTCGGGCGGAGAGAGCAGCAGCGACCGAGAGAAGGACAGGACGGCGTCGTCCAGAGGCTGGCGGTCGCGCTCCGCCGCCAGCAGCAACTCGCGCAGCGCTGCCATGGTCGCCGATCAGAGTGTGTCTGTCTTGGCTGGTCCACGGCGTTTGGTGCTATAGTCTGGACTAGTTTCATATTTGAGCACATGGGTACATAGCAAATCTGTGATTTGTAGACATGGATACCTTGAAGTGGGCAGGACAGGAAGACGCATGTGGAGATGAAGAAGGACTGGAAGCTCAATGGTGCGGACTGCTTGGGGCCTGAGTTCGAGCGTGATGCAGCAGTTGACGCGGTGCAAGTTCTCGAGGGTTTCTCAGCGCTACGACAGTTCTGGAGTTTCGATCGGTCACCTTGATGAAGACAGATCTGTCCTTGAGATGGAATGCATCGGATTGCTGTACTCGATTGCTGTCGTTTACACTCAGTCGGGACGAACAGCGGACGTTTGAGCTGTTGGACGATAGGATTTAGCGTACGATCGAGTTTGGGCAGTGCGAAGACAGCACGGACTTCGAGAGGCTGGCTGCAATCTACGTGTATGTGAAGCTCGACGAGATTCGTGCTCGCGTGGGCAGTGGCAAAATCACACCTGCAGACCGTGGATACCGGTAGGTTGGAGGTGACGGACAGCCAAATGCCTGTACATCTAAAGTCCCGATAGGTGAGGAGCGAGAAGCTCGGCACAATCCACTAGCGATCGTTAATAAGGAGATCCCATATATATTCTCTCGTAGAGTAGATGAATCAGCTTGTCTGGGCTGAATGGATAGGAGGTGGAGGATCACAAATGCTAAGTCAGAAGAAATAACCCGCATGCTTCATCGTTGATGCTTGCCAAGCGCCTATACCCTCGTCAACCTCAATACGGCACACTCTGCACACGCGGCGGGTCACTGTAAACGGGGTCGGGGCTCAAGATCAACGAATCCTGAGAGCTTGGCTCGGGCTTCGAGATGCTAGGGAAATATTCCGGCGACAACTCGTTCTCACCGGCTTCGATCCTGAACTCAACCACATTCGTCTCGTTCTTCATGTACGCGTGTCGGTACTTGCGCCATCCCCAAGGGCGCCGACGAAGAAAGCGCCGAAGTGTATCTTGCAGCCCCTTCTCAATCAACTCGTAGAACTTGAGTTCCCGGGGTGAGTGTCGTAGCGTACCGATGATGTCATCGAGCGGTACAAAGCACCACCGAACACATTTGTACAGACGAATCACGTCTTTTGCCCGACCATTATAGTCGCGAGTCATTTGGTTCGGGGTGCTGCCGAGATAGCTGAAGCTGTTACCGAACACCAGCTTGTTCAGGCATCGCAGCAGAGTTCGCTCTCCCTCGGGAATACGTAAACGATCGCTGCGCAGTACAAGCACGAGTGTCTCCAATGGCAAACGCTGCATCTCGGAAACAACCATCAGGTCGGACAACTCAGTTGACGCACCGTGCGGGGCCGAGTAGAAGAGAGTGGTGTGCAGCAAAAAATGGTACATGCTGCATACAGGGTCTCCCCAGACGAAAAACTTGCCACGAAATTGCGCCTTCCCGGTACTTTCAGACTGAAATGCTGCCGCCGAAACAACTGACGCTAAGCTCGACGGAGAAGGAGGCACAAGATGACACCACCGACTGTACTGCTTGGGGCAATGCTGGTACTCGAGCATTACCTCTTGAAAAACCTCTGCATGATTTGGCTGGGCACGCCAATACTTGACCTTCATTTGTCCACGAATCCAGATCTGAGGATCGTTGTCGAAAGCTGCAGGGTCGTCCAGCTTGTCGGGATCAGAGGATAGCAGCTGCGGTGACGAGGATCTAATGATGCGCCACAGAATTGGCATTTCGGCCGTGATGTCGATCCTTATTTGAAGCTGAAATTTGCCGAACTCAAGCAGCGTGAAGAGATTGCCTTCTCCAGGTTTCACTTCAAGCTCCACAGTCGCTCTCTCCAAGTACGGTTTCCATTCTGGCGCAAAGTGCCGGTGCATCGCGCGAAGTGAAGGTGGATGTGGCGTCTGGAATCGATAGCCCAACCACTTGCTCAGAGCATCGAGTAAGTTCCTCCAGAACTCCACAAGCCTAACGCTGTTGATAAGCCCCACTACAGCACGAACAAGTATGTCGTGATGCTTCAGCCGACTGATATACACACACCGCATATCCGTCAACACGTCGCAATACTGCTCCGGCTCCAGCGCCTTCACGAAATCCAACAAGCGATCGCACAAGATCCGACGCATCACTTTGTCGGGCAGCGTCGACGCTATCAACAGCAGTTCCATCCACGTCGTCGTCCTAACATGTCGGATAGCAATGATGAGGCAATAGTACAGCATCGTGTGTCTCATTCCCAGCCACTGCCCCAGTCTCACCGCCTGCATAGCATTGTGTTCATCCATCATCCGCACTTTAAACCGGTAAATGTACTCGACCGCCGTGACGACAGCTCCAATGTTCGTCCCTTCCACCTCCACGTGCATCACGCCTCTCTGCTGCTTGAGCTCTCCATCCAACGAGGACAAAGCGATGGGACTCAGCACGTCCACGTCAGTGAACAAACTCCTGGCACGTCGTGACTTCCGGGCGACACATTGTCCACTCTGCGGCTGATTCTCGTCCGTCTCTCCGTCGGCATTGCGTCTCGGTCTCTTTCTCCTTTGCAAGATCACCGGACTGTCCTGCTGCGAAGTAGACGCAGACTGTCCCCCAGTGTCTCCATGTTTCTGCCCTCCACGACATCTGTGAGCGACGCAGCGTACGTAGTCCAGTCTCAGTGCCTCCGTGTCGTGAAGTGGACACTTGAAAGTGTCCTCCAGCTTGTCCTGGAGCGTGCGCAGCTCCTCGGCCTCCAGCACCTTGAGCGAGATGGCTCCGCTCTTGGTCTCGGACAGGTGACGGAGCTGCCGCAGCTGCTTGTAGAACCACGGACAGCGCAGCTGAAGCACCGACAGATGGAGAGCAACTGCGCATCCGTCGGCGTGCAGCACGACGTCCGCCGGGTCGCTCTCCGTGGGCGGAATGGACGTCGACGTCTTCGCCTTGGTGGAAGTCTTGGCACGAGGCCTCGGCGGCTCCGGGCGGGAGGCTGGCGCGCTTGGAGCGGGGGCAGACGGCTCCTGCTTGACGGCGTCCGACTCAGTGTTGGTGGGCTCGGGCAGGTCCAGCTGCAGGACGCGCCGCTCGCCCTCCGCGACGCGGTACATGTGAGCTCGATGCGCGGGAATGCGAAGTGTGGAAAGGCAGTACGTTGACGTGCGAGTTGCTTGTGTAGTCGAACTTCTGGGTACGGCGAATGAAAGAGTACTTGATAACTGTATAGGCAGGTGCAAATTACATTTGAATAGCGGATTTGCAAGCGAAGACAGATCGCAACCCAACGCCGCGGCCAGTCAACTCCTGTAGCCATGTTGCACACGACTTTCTCTGGTATCGACAATGGGCGCATTGTCTTTGGAGTGTTCACTTGTATGGCAGCGTAAGCTTATCTAGACAGAAATGCGTCGCGTCAGCCAGCCGAGCGGTCTGTAAACACGATGCAAAGGTGCAGGTTAGCTCGTTCTACAGAAACCTCATTGTGCCAGTGCAAACTCAATCAAAGACTTACGCGCCAATCTTCCAGAGAGAAGGGATCTTGGGGAACACAATGTGCGAGTCGTAGTTGACAGTGAACGGCCCGTTGTCGACGAAGCCGATCGGTTTTCCTGCGGGGATCCGCTGGAAATTCTCCTTGCCAACGCCGTCCGCCCAGCGGAAGCCACTTCTCGTCAGCTTGAATACCTGCGTGATCTCGTACGCGTCCCTCGACGACGCATCCACAGCAGCTTCTTCCTCCTCCTTCAGTCTCACGTTTTCACTGTTGCGGGTCTGTCCCTCTGCGTCCACGAAGCTGATCACTTTCAAGTCGTGGTGCAGGATCTGCAACACACTGCGCGTGATGCTGTCAATCTTCGCTTGAGACAAATCGCTCGCCAGTCCGCTCTCGTAGCAAATGCCCATGCCTCCATGAACCCCAACAAACTCGTCCGTCAACGCCACGTTCCCGTCCCCAATGAGATGTTTCGGGTCGAGTAGCAGCATCTTCGTGGGCAGTCGCCTCGAGATCTCCATCAACTGCGACGGCACCTTATCATAGCCCGACAATCTCACGAAAGGCGGCGACGGCTTGTTCGTCGAGTGCAAGTCCACCAGCAAGTCGCTGGACGCGAACAACGGCGCCAACTCCTTCGCCCGACGGCTTTCGTAGCCCGAGCCGAGTTTCGACTCCGGAATTTCCAGTAGATCCGGTGCGAAGCAGCGGTTCAGATCCGCATGCGGCTCGCTGCCTCTCTTGCCAATGCGTTGCGCGCTCGGGCTGCCGTACACCAGCGTCACCGAGCCTCGCGTGATGCGTGGAAAGAGGTTGTTGGCGGTGGGCAGTGGCGCCACCCGCAGCAGAGCGAGCCGCAATGCGTCCAGCACCTCCACGCCAATGCGTTCGTTGCCGTGCACGCCACCCACCAACGTCACATTGGGGCCAGCGCCCGCACCCACGCGAGAGAAGCGATACACGCCCTCGTGGAGCCGCCGAAAGGTGTTAACCATCCTCTAAACTGACGAAGTAATATTTTGCACATAGGTTAAGTGAGATAAATGGATCGAAATGATAGCAGGAAACGTTTTTTCTTTTTCTTCTTGCGTTTTCGGAATTCGGATCGTCATTCGACAATTTATCGGGACGAGGGAGATGTCTCGAGGTGTGAAGCTCTTGCTGCTATTAGCAGCGGTTTGCGGGGCTGTCGACGCTGCTGGGGAGGGTCGGGAGGTTCTGCGCAAGCACATGTCCACCAAGACGCTGTACGCGCCGCCTCCTTCGTCGGAATCAGATATCTTGGAGGAGACGTGCACCCCCGTTCAGCTCAACTTTGCCATTCGTCACGGCACCAGGAACCCCACAATGAAGGATATTACACGGATTAACAATACGCACTCGAGACTATTGGCAGCTCGTACTGAAGGTTCGTTGCCGTGGGTGGAGAGCTGGAAGAACCCGTACCCAAAGGAGACGGAGGCGTGGCTGGCGGATCCTGGGGTTCGTGAACTGATAGAGATCGGGCACCGACTACGAGCGCGACTGTCATCGGCGCCAATGTCTTTTGACGCCAGCAAGTTCGTGTTTGAGCACACGTGGAAGATCCGCACGAAGCAGAGTGCAGAGGCCTTTGCGTTTGGGTTCTTCGACGGACTGCAGCCGGTGTATTACCATAGCAACCCGGCCGGGGAGGACGAAGTGCTGCGGTTCTACGACAATTGCCCCGTATTTGAAACGCAGATTGACGCCAACAAGAGCTCTACGATCGAGCATAGCAAGTATCGCGACAGTGAGCAAATGCACAATAATTTGGCAAAGTTCCAGAACTTGTCGGGGTTTGCCGATGCGACCCAGAAGGATATGGAGGCGGCGTACGCTGGTTGTGCCTTTGATGTGGCTGTGCGCGAAGTCTTTAATCAGTGGTGTTCGTTCTTTGACGACGAAATGCTGCTGTCCATGGACTACTTTCAAGATCTCAAGCATTTCTACAGGAAAAGTCACGGTCATGCGCTGTCGTACGAGATTGCAACGCCTCTGTTGCAGGATATTTTCCGTTCGATGAAGCAGCGTGTGCATGGCAAGAGCGATATTGAGGGATATTTTCGCTTTGCTCATGCCGAGACCATCTTACCATTGGCATCGCTTTTGAACGTTAGCTACTTCGACCGACACGCTAGTGATCGTGAAGGGCACTTCCGCGCAGACACGCCGCTGGGGTTGGCACTTCAACGGAAGTTCAGAAGCTCTGAGTTGGCACCATTCGCAGCAAATATAGGGTTTGTGTTGTACGAGTGCTCCGCTGACAAAGAGAAGAAGCAAGCAAGGGCCATGTATAAAGTGAAGACGTTGCTCAACGAGCGCGAGGTGGTGTTCAACGAGTGCAAGGGTCAAGCGCTTTGTCCATTCAATGTATTGGAGAACATATTCCGCCGGTGGATTTACGAGTTCGATTTCCAAGAGCACTGCACGCTTGCATAGCGCCGTACCAAATGAGTTGCACCAACAAATTGAATAAACTGGTTCATCTCTCTTTCAGTCCGTAGGCCTAGCTTAGCTGGCATCCCCTACATGCCCGCATTGTTCGTGAGACTAGTCCAGTTCATCTACGTCTGTGTGGGTGGGTGGCGGCGGAGGCGGAAGAACTTGTGTTGCCACTTCAGCCTGTTCACTCTGAGCCGTTGCTGACGGAGGTGGAGGTGGAGGAAGGAGAAAACTGATTGAGCTATCCGTCGAATCAACCGGAGTCGGCGGTAATGTCCGCTGTTGTGTGTTTTCAGGCGCTTGAATTTCACTTTCTCCATTGGCTGCGGCCATAGGTGTACCATGAGTCGTCGTGGATGGGTCTTTAGTCATTAAAGTCGGCGTCGGAGGAGGTACCAACATCGTCGGAGGGACTGGAGGAGCATCATTCTGCGTTGCTTTGTTAGTTTCATCAGTTTCCAGTGGTTTGATCTCGGCGTTGTCATCGCCCGAAGCCCCTGCAGCAGGAAGTTCTCCGATACCGCCGCTTCCAGATTGAGAGATCTGAAACGAAGCATCGACGAAAGAATCTTTGCCTGCCGTGCTGGCAGCCCCCACAGTTGCGCATTGGTGGAGAACTTCCATGCGTCGTTCATCGACAGGTATCGCTCCAGTTGCAGCTGTATCATTTGATGACGGAGGAGAAGAACCATTTTCAGCATCTTGGTTGTTCTCGTTGGAGGTGTCGTTGCCGCCGAAATCATGCTCATCAGGAGTGTTGACCACCGCTTCCCACCGCTTTTCCCGCTCTTGTTGGAGGAACGCACAGTCTTGAACGGGGACGATTTTTTCGCCAGAGAACGGGTTGAATTCCTCCGTTGGCTGCTCTTCGCACTCCGGACTTTGGACCTTGCGCTTTCGTTCCTCCTCCTCGCGTCTTTTACGTCGGCCCTCAATCATCATCTGCTCGAAGTAGAGGAAGTTCTGTTCGTCGCGCTCCTTTTTCTCACGTCGAATTGCATCCATTTCCTGGCGTTCTGCTTCTTGGGCTGCCTTCATATCTCCGTTAGACGCCTCCAGAGCCTTCCCCCACGCCTCAACGCGACGGCGCTCATCGTCAAAGACCGGTCTGTCGTCCAAATACTTCAGCTTGCGGCAGCGGTACACCATCGTCTTACGGTACTGTTTGATGTGCTTCACAACCTCGTTGCCCTGCAAATAGAGCACCTTGAGGTTCGGCAGCTGGGCGAGGATATCCACGATATCGGTATCGTTAATCCGATTGTTTTGAATGTCCAGCACCGAGAGGCTTGGCAACTCCAGCACGTGCGCGATATCCTTCGCGCTGGTCAAATAATTGGACTTTAGTGCTAAACTCTGTTCAAGTTACAAGCGCATGTTAGTAAATATGCCGATATCAACAGAGACGAGCTTACTTGCCGACGCACCGTTAGCTGCTTGAGGTGGCCGAGGTTCTCGATGCAGGAGATCTGGTTCTGAGATAGGTTGAGCGTGTCCAGCAGCAGCTGGGACTCCAGTCCCTCAATCGTCTGGATCAGGTTCTCGTGCAGGTAGAGCGTGCGCAGTTCCTTTTGGTGTTCCAGTCCTTCAATCCCGGGTAGTCCGTTGCCTTCGAGCCACAACACCTTCAGACCCGTGTACTCCTCCAGATTCTTGATGCTGCGAAAGCCCTTGTAGTGCAGGTAGAGCTTGTCGTTGATGGCCGGCGTCACGTACAGGTCGTTGTCCCGACAGAGTTTCTTGAGCAGCTTCTTTTCCATCTCCATCCTGGCGGGCGGGGGGCAGACCAAGAGTCGATGGGTCTATCCGCAGGCTTGTTCAGGAGTGAGCTCCTTCGAGCCGCAATGGGACGCGTCTCTTCAAGATCCGCACAGTGTGTTGCACATCAAATTTCGGTGGACCACGTCATAGCCGTTTTGGTGGTCCACTTACCCGCGTATAGTAAGTTACCGCTGCTTGGATGCAATCCGACGTGCAAACGGCATTTAATTAAAGTGCTCTGGACGACGATGACGTGGAAGTCCGCTTGCTGTCCTTGTCCTTGGGCACTTGCACAGCGCAGCCTGACCATCCGCTTCAAG